>MU227134.1:3564029-3620796 GCA_018584345.1 Thuja plicata
AATGGATAAACTTTGTGAGTTAGGAATCTACCATGATTCTCAACTACTAGCTTTTATTGAGAAAATATGTGAAGTATTGAGGGAAGAAAAGAATGATGACATAGAGGAAGAAAATTCAGATCAGATTAAAGTAGAATCTGTACATAGTGAGATTTGCATGGAAACAGGTATCAATGGCCATGATGATGAGGAAGAAGATCTTCTCAGTACAGAAGAAATCTCATATTTACTAGACATGTAATATAAAAAACATGTTGAGAAGAGTGGTACATTTTTTTTCTCAATGCACCCTGATAAGAAAGTTGATGGATCAGTACATACTCAGGGGGTACTAGATGAAGAAGATCATAAATTTCAAGAATCAAAAAACAAAGATGAAATAGAACAAAATACAACATATGAACACGATGAAGTTTCAGATGAAAGCTCTCATGGAGATATGCCCGAGATCTCTATATCCTTGAATCCATTATTTGAAGAATATTTTATATGCAATCAAGTCCATCAACATCATGATAAAGACAGTGAGCCTAGTGATCATTTTGAAGATGATGAAACTCAAAATATGTATGGGGAAGTGTATTCAAAAAGTGAGACATGCATTATTTCATCCTATGAGCAGAAGTTATATCAAACACATGAAGATGAGATGGAATCAAACAAACATAATGAGGAGAATGTGTTGAAGATTATTTCTGAAAATTATCCGAGTATCCTATCTAATCAAATTCTTGATAAGAAGGAAGTTCCTGAATGTGAGTTATCTCCAAATTATTTTTGTGAAAAGAAACATCTTGAGTATAGGGAAGATTGTGTACGTAAAGGCATCCAAGCAGAAGAGATTAATCTAGTTACTTGTAGGGTTGATAAAATGCATGGAGATCTTCTATTTAGCAAGGACTACAGTGCACTTGCTGACTTTTCTAAAGGTAAACAAAGGTCAAAGCGTGTTAATAAAGCAATGACTGTTGTCCATGAGAATGGTGGCATCCTATTCAAGAGATCCAAAGTATTACATGATTAGAATTGTGTGTTTGATAGAGGAAAGAATAATTGTTCCTTTTTTGGGGGGGCCTGAGGCCACCCAATTTCACTTTGCATCAGATTAAGTATTTATACTTGTCCTGCTTCTCCAGAGATAGCTGGAATCTCACTATGCTCAAAAGGAGCATATGTCCCCAGAAAGAGCCAATGGTGGTACCCTAAATTTTGAGAATTTAGAAGTCCCAATCCATTATCAAGAAGCAAGTTTATCCATACAAAAAAAAATTAAAGGAAGGAAGCTTTATGATACAAATAAATAGAACTAAGTAATCGAAGCCTTCAGAAAATGCTGGAATTTCAACCTGCTACAAAGATGATGCTAGCAGAGGCTAAAGATGGTCAAATTTTAAAAATCTAAAACTGACCCAGTTCGGGAAATCAAATTTCCTATTTCCAAAAAAACTCTTAGCTTTTTGTGATGTGTTTTAGATTTTCGACCAAAGCCAAATCCGAAAGTTAGGTAGTTATTTTTTAGTTAGTTTATTGTTTTTTCAAAATATTTTGTAATAAGGGTTGTGTCTTTTCACCTTAAAGAGGTATAAATCCACTTAAACACACACACATATATATATACATAATATAAAATGTAAAGAGAGGACAATACAATATAATACAATTTCACATATTTGGATAGTTTTTAATCAACCAGTATAACATGGACCTGGATGTACTATTTTTTCAAAATCAATAAAGATAAGTCCTTTTTCTTTCACATGTGTAATAGTTTCATTATCATTTTACAATTAGTCCCTTGGATAAACCAATAGAACTTCTTCAAAGTGATAGTTTGATGTGCATGCTTCCTAATTTGATTCATAGTCTATATTTTCAATTGGTTTTCTCATTTTGCATGGTTAAATTCTGTTGATTGAGGCCTTAGTCAATTGGTCTATCATCTGAGAGGTATTACCCTTTTGAAATATCTTTGAATTTGTTTTAGGTTGCATGTACATTCCATAACACCTTTGAAGTGATAAGTTTTCTTTATAAAACTGTCTTTGAGGTTGAACATAAGATTGGAATGATCTCGACTCTATTGCCCATGATAGAATAAGGCACTGGTCTAATCATTATTTGGATTATAGTTGTTCAGTTCATTGTTATAGTTTTCTGATATCTTATCTATCTATTTGTTTCAATTTACATACATATATGCTAAAAATTCTTTCAATTACTCAAAGTATTTCAGTTTACAGTTTATGATATATTGCTTATAATTTGATTTATTCAAGCCTACTTGCCATCTTGAGAGATCAGTTTAATTTTGTATACAAGTTATCTGCTATAAAATGCCTTAAACTAGTAGATAGTGGTTAAGGTAAAGGTTCACCCACCTTGGTCTTGCAGAGCTAGAAGTGCAGGGGAAGAGGATCATAATCGATCATTCCCATTAGTTGGCCAAAAACAATTGGTTTTCTAAACATTGGATTGACAAGTCCATAGGAAATCCAATTCACCATTTTTGGGCACCAACATTGTGTACATCACATAGAGAGGACAGGCCCAGTGTACCCAGATGCACTATCTCTGCATCATCAAGCTATGATACTAATCTGCTAATCGCTAGGTAGTGTGATCTAAAAGCTATATCTAGAAAGTCAACCTGCAAGACATGCAAACAACAGTGCATGATCAGTAATCAGAGATAATCAAAGCATAATGAGATAATAAAGCATTCAAGACATCCTACAGACAGTCACAATGCTGATGCAAATACTATTGGACGCGACACAGACTGATTTCATGTTCTAATTGTTCAATTTTTCCCATGCGAAGAAGCATATTTTTGCGAGACAAAGTACTCTTTCGCGCGAAGAAGTTTTTCGGGTCGCACAATACTTGACCTTCGCGCGAACTTTTCTAACTTGTCACGCGAGAAAACACCCTATGGAAGGGTTTCTCACGTGAACATGGGTACTCTCCCGCGTGATATTTCCCACCGAATGGTGCGAAAAGGCATTTTATCGTGCGAGATTTCCCTACGGGTCGCGTGAAGAAACTACTTCTTCACGCCAAAACCCGTGGACCATTTCTTAAAAATGCAGAAAAACAATAATTTTTTTTCAGAAATTGACAAAATTTGAAATGTAGGGAGGTTTATCGACTACTTACTGGAGGTCCATACGCTGCAGGCTGGCTATGCCTCCTAGATCGCTCAAATTGATGTGTGCTCTAGGGGACCACCATTTTCGCTCAGAGCTCAATTCACAAAAGTCAAAAGGTGGAAATGACCTAATTTTTCAAAGTGCTCCATTTTGCATGAAAACTTCACCATTACCTAGTTTGACCGCTCTGAATCCATTTTCATGATCAAAATTGAAATCTGACACTTCTATATAGCTCAAAATCATATTTTAAAATTTTTGGGACCGATGCGATCAGACGCTTGTGCAGTCAACTTTCTGACGTCGCTTTCTTGTTAGAATCATATCTTATCATCATTTTCTTAAATCTTTGACTTTTTTCCTCAAAATTCAACTCTAGTAAACTCTGGTCAACCCTAGTCAAACTTGGTCAACTAGACCTTGAAATCACTCAAACTTGATTCCGCATCTTCCAGATTCTTCCGTAATCTATTCTGAGTTCTTCTTGCTCTTTGATTCAACATCTATCTACAATTTTTTGTTCTTCATCACCATATGATGTGTCATCTTTCCATTTCACTCCCGAGGGGGCAGGATGATTACATCATTGAATCTATTCCAATCAATCTAATTTGATTTTCAAAAGTCCTCATTACTACAAGCATCTCATCACTTGGGGCATGTTCAGTTTTTCGTACCTCACAGTCAAAACTGGGTGTTCCATGACTTTTAATCAATAGGGGCATCCTTGTTCCTTACATCTTGTCATCTATTAAGTATCTGAGCAATCTAACTCATATTCTTGAGGATCAAGCTCTATTCTAGAGATTGTTCTCGTAAAACTATCTTTTGGGACAGGTAACGGGGTAATCTAACCCTAAGTCCTAAAGGTTAAGCCTCATTGTGGGGACAATCTTGTGAAAGATATCAATCTAACCAGTGTCTTGGCAATCTAACCTAGATATTGGGGGACTAAGCTTCATTCTAGAGATAGTCCTAAAATATCTATTGATTATTTTGTTGGATAGGTATCAAGGCATTCTAACCCTGACTCCTGAAGGTTAAGCCTCCTTCTGGGGACAATCTTTTGAAAGATATAAAATCTATTAGGTATCAGGGGATTCTAACCCAGATCCCTGAGGATCAAGCTTCATTCTGGAGATGATTCTCAAAATCCTCATCTATTAGGTATTAGGGCATTCTAACCTGGATCCCTGAGGATCAAGCTTCGTTCTGAAGATGACCCTTGAAAACTCTATTTGACTGATGTCTTGACAACCTAACCCAGACTTCGGAGAGTCAAGCTCTACCCAAGAGATGGCTCTGAAATCTTCATCAATCCATCTTTGCATCATCAATTTTCAAATCTATTCTTTTGTGCTTCAGGCATCAGACTATTCTTTGAATCAATGCGCTGCTCACACATCAATTCAAAGAGGGGCAAAATGTAACACCCCAAAATTGGCATCTTGCAACCCTAACCAATTTTGTTGCATTTTTCATTCTTTTGAATCATCAAAGTCCTATTGTACTAGGCAATTCTGAGTTTTAACTGACTCTACTCGACCTAAGTGTCAAATGTAGAAAATCCTAAATTTGCATTAATCATACATTATGTTTAATTCCTAAATATCTATTGGCTAAACAAACCTTACGATTGAATTAATTTAATTATAAAGTCCTAGTACTTTAATTAAATTAAATTCACCCTATTTAGCTAAGACACATAAAAAGTGAATTTAATGATATTTAATTATTAAATAAACATCCTCTTTTTCAGTAATTGAATTTAATTATTCAGATAATTGAAAAAAGCAATTATGAGGTCATATTTATTTAATTAATTAAATATTGTCAACAAAGTCTTCTCTTCAGTTCAGAATTGGAAACTTCTCTTTAATTATGCTTTAAAGAGAAAGAAAACAGATAAAACAAATAAACAATTAAAATCAAAGAAAGAAAATAGTTAAAGCAAAGAGAAAAAAATTTATTGTATTCTTTTAAGGAAATATTTCTATCTTAAACTGGCTTTTCTATCTGTTTTATTTCAAAAGAGGAAACTTTCCATTCTGAACAGTCTCTGAGTCTATAAAAGAACTCTCATTCTCTCATTCAAACCCCCGCTCATTTTCATGCATTGTTAGAATACTAAATTATTGCCACATTTCTTGATAATCTCATATAGAATAATTTCATTTTGCAATAGATTAATTTCAATTTCTAGAATAATTGCATTGAAATCATGTCTTAGATTAATCTTACATCTTTCAATTCTTAGAATAATCTTGCATTGTATTGCATTCATGGAGAAAAATCCTTCATTCCTAGATTTGTCTATGGTTGTGAGACTCTCGTTCTGAGAGCTATTTCAAAAACCCCATCTAGATAGAAGGCAACAGGTTGAATCATGCAGGCAGATAGGATGAATAATCTCATATTCAGTCTTGTGTGTATCTGATGAAGAAGGACTATGTTGAAGTGTATGGTGAGTTAACAAGGCCAAATTTACCACATACAATAAGCAACAGTAAAATTTTGATCTATAAATATAGAAACTACCATTGCTTGGGTCAGATCCTTTATGCTCACATGAATACTGGAATCAGATACTCCATTTGTCTCTCCTTTAGACTGTAGATTCTACTCTTTCTACTTCTCTGTTATGCTCGATTTAACTTTTTTTTCTATAGCTTCTTCTCTTTCTTAATTCAACTTGCCAACTTATTCTCTCATTAGTTCTCATCCTTTATATAGAAAAAAATTTCTCTTAATCTTTGTGCTTAGGTTTTTCATCTTTTGTACTCAATTGTTCAATCATCTTATTCACAAATCTCAACTCAGTAAACCATTTAACTTTTACCTCGTAACTTAAACTTTTTCTTGGAACTCTAATAATTAAGTTTCACCACTTAATCTTCGCCTTAGATCTTCTCATTGAATTTTCTTGCTCGTAGATCTTCTAAAAAAATTTCTTTAATTCTTATCAACATCTAGATCATCATAGCTTCGTATTAAATTTGATCTTATCATCATTCTTAATTAATATCCTATACTCGGTAACTTTCTTTGTAACTCAGTAACTAATATTGTTTATTGCTCGGTGCCTAACTCATTGTTGGTGCTCGATAACTAAAACCAACTAACACAACTCTATACCGACTGACTCTGTCTAGCTCAGTAGAGTAACTCTTTTTAGTCATAACTTAATTCTTTGCAAACTCTGACTTAATCAATCAAATGTACCGACTTGATAACATCAAATATATAGTAGCAAACAACTATATCAACATTACTTCATCATTGTATAATATGTATTTTTTGTTAGAATAGGAAAAATCCTATTCTCCTAAGAACACCTACATGCATAACTGTCACAAGCAAGAAGCAAAGACAGAAGATAGAAGAAGCTATGGCGGCCAAAAAGTCAGAGACATGATATCCATGTTGAAAGAATGAATTTCTATTATCAACAAAAATGAATACAATACAAATCTCCTTACTCAAATGCAAAGCGGTGAATCCTTATAAAAGGATACCAAAACCCTAAAGGGAAAACCCTAAATGAGATGCCTAAGTTTAACTTAAGCATAGAGTATAATAGACTAATAATTAAATAAATTAATTATTAGTTATAATATGACTACTCTAACACCCTCCCTTAAGTGTAACTTAGGGAGAAGCTAAACAACAGGACTAAAACATGTATGTAAACAAAATGCATGAAAGGAACTATGGGTCCCGACAACTAGGCTTGATCAGGTACCCAAGTACAAGAAATAAACTAGACGAAGGAAACTAAGCCTCCAATCTAGGGAAAGTCCCAAAGAAAGGAACAAGAATGAGCAAGAAGCATCTCTGAAGCAAGAAGCTGTAAACTCTATTAGAAGAAACTGCTGGAACCCCCACTGAAGTGCATGACCAGGTAGAGAAGATAAAGTCTGAAGAGCTGATCAATTGAACTAAGGAAGCAATAAAACCAACAGGTGAATCCCCCCATAATGCTGAACAGGGAAAGGTGATAGGAACACTGAAATGTAATGCCAAAAACATCTGCAGAAAGAAGAATCAGGAACACCAATAGTGCAATAGAAGTACAAGCATAGAATAAAGGGCAGTGTCACTGACACACAACATGGGCTAATGTTATGAAAGGTATGCTCACTTGACAAAGGTGGATGAGCATAAAATGACATAACTTCATAACCCCCCATGACACTTTATAACTGAGTGCGAGTACAAAAAACACAAGGTGCTCGAAATCCCAGAAATTTAAAAGTAGGCACTTTATCTTAGTGCGTTTATAGAATAAAGAATGCTACAGAAGAGAAGCATACAAGCTCAAAAGTCAGAAAGAAGAGTGAGCCAGAAAGATCAGAAGAAGAGATCCCAGGACCTGTAGAACCCAAGTAATCCGCTAGAGTGTGAAAGATTCTAAACATGGAGGAGAGAGAACCTAGATCAGAATCTAGAAAAAAACCCCTGCAACTAAATAGCTCACTGAACCAGCTTTCTGACGATATCTGGTTTGCCAAAAAATGGAGTCTGGATGAGCCAGATATGGCTCCCGGAAGGTAGAAAGAAGACATCAGACTTTGACAGCAAAAAATGCTATCAAAAAAGTATAACCCAAAACCCCAATCACCATCATCAGGAAGTTCTCAGAAAGAGATTTTTGACGGTATATGGAAGTCAGAAAAATACCCCCGTATGCTCAAGATAGAGCGAAAATAGTCTGGGGGGCCAAAAAGGCCTCAAAAATAAAATTTAAGCCCTTGGGGCTAAAAAAAATCCAGGCCCCTGGGCACCATATGACCGCCGCCGGGCATAGAGGATCCCACGGGGCCCCTGGTCACCATGTGACTGGCCGCTGGGCATAAATAAGCCCACGAGGCTAAACACCCGCCGGGCGGCCTAAGCGGCAGCGTGGCTAGTGAGTGGAGCTGCGGAGTCGGGAGGCGCACCGGGCGGAGCGCTGGGTGGTAGGGCTGCGAAGGGCAGCGAAGCGTCGGGCAGCGGGGGCCGGCAGGGAGGCGGGGCCGGCGGAGTGGCGGGGCCGGTGGAGTGGGCCAGGGGAGCGACGGGGGCCGCGAAGCGCGTAGGGTGGCAGGCCGAGTACCGACCGGTGGTGGTGGAGCGCCGGTGGCGCGGCGGTGACTGAATGAAAAAAATACTGCACGCATTTTTTAAAAATGCCAAAACACATAAAAAACAATGTGTTTTTTAATTTTTTCTCAAAAATTGTGCCCGTACGGCCCTAAAAGGGCCAAAAAAATTCTCCTAGACGCTCCAGTGTCTAAATCAGACATGTTTTATATAGATTTTGGGGTTTTTGGGCCTTCTGGATGCAACCGTGATGTTAGTTTTGGTCTAAAGTGCTCCAAAAAATAGAGACCCCCAGATCTAATAAAAAACCAAAATAAACTGAAAGCTTCAAACCCTCGTGTTGCGAAGAGCTTGCTTCAACAAAACCAGAATAGCGAGCAGCAGGAAAGCTCTAATACCATGTTAGAATATGAAAAACCCTATTCTCCTAAGAACACCTACATGCATAACCTGTCACAAGCAAGAAGCAAAAATAGAAGACAGAAGAAGCTATGGCGGCCAAAAAGCTAGAGACATGATATCCATGTTGAAAGAATGAATTTCTATTATCAACAAAAATGAATACAATACAAATGTCCTTACTCAAATGCAAAGTGGTGAATCCTTATAAAAGGATACCGAAACCCTAAAGGGAAAACCCTAAATGAGATGCCTAAGTTTAACTTAAGCGTAGAGTATAATAGACTAATAATTAAATAAATAAATTATTAGCTATAATATGACTACTCTAACATTTTTCACCCATTTAACTTCTCCTTCTTATCATATGGTAACTTAATATAAATAATAAATCAATTGCCTGACATCAATGACAAAATAACAATTGATCTAAATATTTCTACAAACTTGTATACCTATTATCACTTGGTCTTCACCATCTCCATCAGTTGATTAACAATCTCCCTCTTTGGAATTGATGGAAACGTTATACTACTATAGCAATTGATGATGGCAATGCTCAATATTGCCAATCTATGTCATTACTCCCTCTAAGTTGATAGTTCCATTTCTGGTCATCAAACTGTTCTCCCTCTTGGATAAATATTCTTATACTGTAGCATACATTCTAATTCTCCTTCATGAGTAAATGGTAAAAATTCATTCTCTTCCTATTTAATCAATATCTCCCTTATGGATAAATATCATCAATTCATTCTCTTGCTCTTTGACAACAATGCCAAAAAGTCATACTCCTAAAAAATTGTTTCAATAGTGGATTATACCTTACATGTACAAATATTCATTACATATAGAAATATCCACACAACTTTAGGAATCACCTAAAGTATGTCATACTAACATCAATTCAAGAATATCTATTCTAATAAAGTATATAATATATGCAGCATGCCTCATGCTTCTTAGTGAATATTGGATAGGGGAAGAATCCCTAGTTTACCTCTGAGATACTCAAAAGAATATTTCAATAGTGGATTTGTAAAGATATAAGCCAATTATTCCTTTGAATTCACATATTCTAATACCACATTTTTCTCTTGAACTTGTTCTCTCAAGTAGTGATACTTGATAGAAATGTGCTTGGTCTTTGAATGCATAACCAGGTTCTTTGATACGTTGATAGAACTTGTGTTGTCACAAAAAATAGTTATAGTATCCAACATAATCTCTTTCATACCTTCAAGTAGCTATTTGATCCAAACAATGTTCACAAATTCATGAAAATAACAACATATTCTGCCTCAGCAGTAGACTGTGAAATGCAACTCTACTTCTTTCTTAGCCATGTAACCAATCTTTCACCTAGAAATAATGCTCCTCCACTAGTACTTTTCCCATTATCAATATTTATAGCCCAATTTGCATTACTGTAGACCTGTAGATCAAAAGTACCTCCTTTCTTGTATAATAAACCAAAATATTCAGTTCCTTGCAGATACCTAAATATTCTCTTAACTGCAGACATATGTGTTTCCTTAGGATTAGAAGAAAATATTGCAACAGTCCCAACAATGCATGTTATATCAGGTCTGCTATGAAAAACATACTACAATTTACCAATAATGGATGAGTAAAGAGTATTATCCACCTCTTGTGTCTCATCTTCTTTTGACAATTTACATCCTGTGACCATCAATGTTCCAATAGGCTTGGAATCTTCCATACCAAAAGTTTTGAGGATCTCTTTGATATACTTAGCTTGTGTAATATAAATCCCTTCTGCAACTTGTTGTATTTTTAGACCTAGAAAGAACTTAATCTATCCAATCATTGACATTTCAAATTCTTTTCCCATTTCATCAATAAATACCTTAGATAAGGTGTTATTGCCTCCAAAAATAATATCATCAACAAAAAGTTCATAAATTAAAACCTTGTTGTCACTGTCACACTTCAAGTAAACCTTACTATTATTACTTGTTCTTTGAAATTCTATTTTGATTATATAAGAGTGCAATATCTCATACCATGCTCGGGGTGCTTACTTCAAACCATAGAGAGCTTTGTGTAATTTACATACCTTGTTCTTATTTGTGCTCTCAATGAATCCTTTAGGCTTCTTAATGTAAACTTCTTCTTCCAGTATCCCATTCAGAAATGCACACTTGACATCCATTTGATAAAATTTGAATCCTTTTTAATCCACATAAGCTAGAAGTATTCTAACTCTTTCTAATCGAGCAACAGGTGCAAACGTATTTCCATAATCAATACCTTCTTCTTGTGCATAACCTTTGCAAACCAATCTCGCTTTGTTTCTGATAACTTCTCCATTCTCATTCAGCTTGTTTCTGAAAATTCATTTAGTACCAATAAATTTTTTATCCCTTGGCCTAGTTACTAAAGTACATGTACTGTTCTTTTCAATTTGATCAAACTCTTCTTTCATTGCTTTCATCCAATATTCATTATCTAGTGCATCTTTAACTTTCTTTGGCTCAAATGTAGATATAAAACATGTATTATCTCTCACCTTTCTTCTTGTCATCACTCCAACATCTTTATTTCCAATAATCTTACTTGGGGAGTGGTGCCTCCTCACATACTTTGCTAAAACATGCATGGTAGGTCTCGGTGCTTCATCCTCATCACTCAGTTGTTGAGAAATTTGTTCAACTTCCTCTTCATTAGGTGCTCTTGGTAAGGTGTCAAGAACATCAAGCTCTACATATACAAACTTATCATAGTCTTGAGGTTCCTTTTTTCTTTCTTCATCATTATTTTATGCAAACTCATCGATTCTCACACTTGCACTTTCCACCATTTTGTTAGCAACTTTATTCAAACACTTATAGGATTGACTCCTTATAGAATACCCTAATAATATCCCTTCATTCCCTTTAGAATAAAAATTTCCTTCTCTATAATCTTTCAAGATATAACATCTACTTTCAAAAAATTTGAAATAAATCACATTAGGTTTGTTTTCATACCGGATTTCATAAGGTGTTCTGTTGGTACCTTTCTTCATTTGTACTTGGTTCAATGTGTAAACACCACTACTAATTTCTTCTCCCAAAAGTTTTTTGAAATAACTTTCTCATTCATTAATGTCCTAGCACAATTAAAAATAGATCTGTTTCTTCTCAGCAATACGATTCTGTTGTGGTGTCCTCGGTGCTGACATCGGTATCTTAATTCTATTTTCATTACAAAATAGTGTAAACTCATCAGATGTAAAATCACCTCCTCTATCAGATCTCAGACATTTCAACTGTCTTCCTATTTCTTTCTCAACTCTAGCCTTGTAGGACTTAAACATTTGAAATGCATCATTTTTTTATTTTAAAAACATTACAGACATCATTCTAGAATAATCACCCATAAATAAAATAAAATATATGTCTCCATACTAACTTTGATTTCTCATGGGTCCACATAAATTAGTATGTACTAAATCCAAATTCTTTGTGTAACATAAGTCTCGCTTGAAAAACTAGTTTTAGTCATTTTACCCATTTGACATTCTCTGCACATAACATTATCAGGTTTCTCTATTCTCGGTAATTCTCTGACTCTATTCTTTTTACTCACTTTGATCAAGTTGTCAAAATTAACATGACAAATTCTTTTGTGCCATAACCAAACATGTTCAACTTTAGAAAATAGGAAACTCTTCATAGAAGTATCAAGATAAAATAAATTACCTTTAGATTGTTCTCTAGTAGCAATTAGACTCTCCTTATAAAAAAATTTCACCTTTCCACATTGAAATTGCAGTCGGTGACCTGTGTTATTTAACTGTGCAAAACTCAATAGATTATACTTTAAGCCTTCAGCCCAATAAAAATCATCATATCTTGTGTTATTCAGTATAATTATAGAACCTTTTCCTTTCACAGAGTATGGAGCATCATTAACAAATCTAAAAATCCTCTATCATGCTTCTCCAAGGAAATAAACTTAAGTGTGTCACTGGTCATGTGATGTGAACAACCACTATCTATAATCCATGTTTCATTCTTACTTACTTGTGATATTAGGGCTCTTGGTTCTTCTTTGTTTTCTCTATCAAAATTTTCTTTAATAGTAACATACACAACTTATTCACCACCATTGTCATCTGAATCATCATCACTTAGTCCTTCATTAGCAATATGACAAGATTTATTACCTTTTTTTTTAGTCTCTTAATCTCCTGAACCTGTTGTATCTTTTTTCCTTATATCTATTTTTTTCTTCTCCTCATTATCTTTCTTAGTACAGTTAGCTGCAATATGACCAATCTTGTTATCGTTAAAACATTTCAAGGGTAGCTTACCTTGGTATCTTCCTTTGCCTCTTTTTAGCCTTCTAGCCAAAAAAGATTCAAACTCTCTCTCGTTCTCTTCATCCACAACATATAACTCTTCCAAACCACTCTAACAGCTGTAAAATCTCTCACTAGCACTGCTCACATATCCATCACTAGGTCTAGAGTCCTTAGAATTCCAATCTTCAAAGATGACTTAAATTCAGAATCAATATTAGATGTAGCAAGCATACTATTGCCAAAATAATTAATCTCAAATGCAACCAACTTACCAATAGTAACATCAAGTGAAACATTCATCTGAGGAATGGATCTCAACTCTTGTATAGAAAATACTTGAATAGAATAACTTAGTAGCAGGGTTTTCAACATTTTTCTTGTTACATCTTCTTCTGTTATGGCTCCACCAAGTCCTCTGATAGAATTAACAATCTCCTCAAGTCTAGTGATGTATTGTATTATGATTTCTCCTTCTTTTATTCTCATTGAATCAAATTTACCTCTCAAACTTTCTTCTTTTTCCTTTTGAACATGCTGATCTCCACCATAGGTAAAAATAAGCTTAGCCCACATTGTTTCAAAGTAGTATATCCATCAATTTCATGATATTCCTGGTTGGTAAGTGTAGAAGGAATCTCAATCATGACTTGTGTGTGTTCTTGCTTTTGTCTTTGCTCACTAATTGTCAAAGGTGAAGTTGTAGGTGCAACATATTCATTATCAAGAAAATGAATCCCATATTCTCCTATACCAGACACATGCAATATCATTCTTCTTTTCCATGTAGAGAAATATTCCCTATTCAATTTTGGTGCTTCCCTCTTACACATCTTTAAATATTGACTCAAGTACTTTTAAAATTAACACTTCAGAGAACCAAAGCTCTGATAGAAATTGTTGGTCCACTGAGAGGGGGGCGGGGGGTGGTGAATCAGAAAAGATCAAACTTAAATACTTAAAACTTAGCTCACTGATTCACTCGGTAGAACTGAATACAATAATGACTGACTCACTAAATAACTTAATAACTTAAACAACCATAAATATCATAATATGAAAATCAATCATTCAAACTCAATTAACACCAGATTTAATGAGGAAACCCAATATGGGAAAAACCTTTGTGGAAATTGTGACCCACAATAAAATGTACCCTTATGAAGTACGCTTAGTTAAGAACTTATCATGTTAAAGATTAGAAACACATTTGCTAGATGTGACCCTGTTAAAGGATTTACCTCAGATCTGTTAAGATCTTCACCCTATTAGGAGTGGCCTTGTTAGAGGTCTTTAAACACTCTTTTCGAATGTCACCTACTTCTAGGATTTACAAATAGGACTATTAAATCCACTTGGTTAAGAGATTTTTCTCTGTTAAAAATGCTAATAAGAAACAATAAAACTTTGATCTATAAATATAGCAACTACCTTTGCTTGCATTAGATCCTTTATGCTCACATGAATACTGGCATCACATACTCCATTTGTCTCTGCTTTAGACTATAGATTCTTCTCTTTCTGCTTTTTTTTATGCTTGGTAACTTTTGTTCTTCAGCTTCTTTTACTTCTTAATTCAACTCGCCAACTTCTTCTCTCATTAGTTCTCATCATTTCTATAGACAAAAGTTTTCCTATTAATCTTCTTTCTTAGGTTTTCCATCTTTTACACTCAGTTGTTTGATCATCTTCTTCACAAATCTCAACTCAATAAATTGTTTAACTTTTACCTCGTAACTTGAAATTTTTCTTGGAACTCTAATAATTAGGTTTAACCACTTAATGTTCACCTTAGATCTTCTCATTGAATTTTCTCACTCGTAGATCTTCTAATAAACTTCCTTTAATTATTATCAACATCCTGATCATCATAGCTTTGTATTAAATTTGATCTTATCATCATTCTTAATCAGTATCCTATACTCGGTAACTTTCTTTGTAGCTCAGTAACTAACTTCGTTCACTTCTTGGTGCCTAACTCATTCTCTATGCTCGGTAACTAAAACCGACTAACACAACTCTATACCAACTGACTCTGTCTAGCTTGGTAGAGTAAATCTTTCCAGTCATAACTTAAATCTTTCCAGTCATAACTTAAATCTTTGCAATCTCTGACTTAATCAATCAAATGTACCAACTTGATAACATCAAATATATAGTAGAAAACAACTATATCAACATTACTTCATCATTGTCTAATATGTATTTGTCACCCATTTAACTTGTCCTTCTTATTATATGGTAACTTAATATAAATTAGTAATCAATTGCTTAACATCAATGACAAAATAATAACTGATCTAACCATTTCTACAAACATGTATACCTATTATCACTCGGTCTTCATCATCTCCATAAATTGATTAACATAATCATTTCAAAATCACCACCAAGAACACCTTTCAAGTTGACACATGTCTTGCTTGGTCGTGCTTATTTCATAAGAGTATGCATGACCCACTTTCCAACACACCAATATTGTATATCTATAATATAGGGAGAGAAACTTGAGAAAATATTTCTTGCTCAGGAAACAATGTCAAACCTATAGAAACATAATTGAAATGAGGGATACTATCACCCCATAATGCTAAAGTCTAAAAAGACAGTGTGGTCAACCTGCAAATATAGTCATGTTCAATTTGTAAATTTTTTTTGCATGATCTTACTTCGTTAGATCATGTTGGATCTTAAAAGGCGCACTCATTTTCAATCTAAGGGGGAAAAAATATATTTAAACCCCCAACGTTCATCAAATAGATATATGTATATGTAAATCTACAAGCATTAAGATAGCTCATCATTATAAATTTCTTGCATTATAGAAGAATCTTCTTTCATTATTTTTTTTTCTTGAATACATACGGTGACATCTATAATCTTTTTTCTTGATTCTATCCTCTGCATATTTACTCTTAATAAAGTTTTGAGACTATGCCTTCATCACCTTTCTTTTCTTATTATAAAGAGAATATTGTGCTGATTTCCATTACGCTTAGCCCAATTTGTAGATTGTAATACCCACCCTGTAGTTTGCTTTTTAGTTTCAATTGCCAAAGTCTTTTAGGTTTTTTCAAGTGTGCATGGTTATTTTAGTTGGTTTTGTGGATGCTCATGTATTACTTTTCATTATATTATTGATCCATTGGATAATTGTTTTATATTATGTGTTACATGTGGATTTATGGTTATTTCATGATGGTTACTTATATGTTATGATATCATTTTGATTATGGATTTACTGACAATAGTGACATTATATTATGTGCACTTGGATTATTTGTATATTTTACATTTCTATTTGGCGTGTTTGATATGGTATGGGATAGATTCATAGTTACTTGCTTTGGCGAGACCCACACGATAAATTGGTCTCAACCATTGTTTGTTATATTATATGTATGTATGTTCGTCTTTGTGATGACATGTTTGTAGGTACCAAGCAATGTCTTCCCTAAATTGGCAGAAGTGAGTGTGCCCTATCACAATGTCTCAATGGTAAAAGAGGGGAGATAATATTCGGGCCTAAATCCCAACCCTAAACCCTTATTTTTTCCTAGAAATGGACAACAATATGGCTGACTATCCTATCTGAATCCATCAATGTTACATGGATTCGTGAGCTTTCTGTGTGTGTTTGTTGTTTATGTTTCAGTTGTTTACCTGTTTAGATGGTTTTTAGTTAGATTTATGATGCTTTTGGCATGTGTGTTTGATGATTAATTTATGGTAATCATTAATGTTAATAATTACACCTTTAATAAATTTAAAACTTTAATATATAAAATTTATGACTATACAATAATTAAATATTAATTAAATACCTATGTTTAATTAATTAATTTAATTATTAAGTCTTAATTTAAATAATTGAGATTTAATAAATATTAAATCTAATAATTGTTATTAATTATCCAAATTGAATTAGTAAATATTGCTTTAAGTTGCTTGATTAATTTAATTTAATTAATTAAAATATGCTCATGCTTTTTGATTTATGACTTTGTTTTTTTTAGATTTTAAAGTTAAGTTGTGCATTGTTTTTAAGTAAAATTGAAATTAAAAGATTTCATTTAATTTTTAATTAATAATTAATATTCCTAATTAGGGTTGCACTTTTGTAAACCGAATTACTTGGTTTTCTATATATCTGAATTGAAAGCCATTTGGAGGAAGTTAAATCAGGTGGAAGGAGAATCCAGTTAGTTAAAGATTTTTTTTGAAAGCTTAGGAGTTTTTTAGAATCATGCTTGCTTTAGGATTTGTGTCGAATCTTCTCATCAGTTATTAAGGTAGGATTTTTAAAACTTGTTAATTCCAGCTATCCAGATCCCTGTCTTCTATGCATCTAGATTTCTAGGATCCTGCGTCTGAACCTTCCTTGTATGATATTGGGTGTTTGATTTGTTTAAATTTGTGTAATAGGTTATTTGATCAGTTCTATGGCTTTTCCTTCATGTATTTATGTCGTATCTGTAATTTTGGGCTTAAGGTTTCTTTGAATTATCTAGTTTGATAAATGGGCATTAGGGTTTCATTTGAATGTTTTAGTTTTCAAAATTACCATTAGGGTTTCAGATTTGTGAATAATGCTTCTTTTGTGTGAGATTTTGTATTATTGTTAAAACATATATTGTCCTTCAGATCTGTAGAAAACCCTACCCATGTTTGAGAATTATGCCTTTACCAGATTCTTGTCAAAACTCCATATCTAGATTTACATGGTTGATTTTGGAAAGCAGAGAAAATTGCATGGTAAGGCTTTGATAGGAAAATATATCTTAAAATTAATATTTGCATGAAAGATGTAAGGGATATTGAGTTTTGCATGTAAATAAAATTCGTTTATTAACGAGTTTGCATGTTCTTTCTTTTTGGAAAATCTCCTTATTAAAATTATATTCATATTTAAATGATTAATTTCAATATAAGAAAAGCATATATATATATATATATATATATATATATATATATATATATATATATATATATATAAAATAAGTACATATCCCAATTATATTATTTCTTTTATTTTAATATTAAAATTAAAAGTGTTTTTTTAGTTTAGTTTTTTTTTAAATGATTTTTATTTTTATGCTTTTTTGAAAATTTAGTTATTAAGTTTGTTTTTAGTTTTAGTTTATTAAATTTTTAAACATTATTAATATATTTAATTAATATTAGATGTTAAATACTATATTTATACATTAATTTGTATTAATTTATTAGTTGTTTATGTTAAATATATATAGATGGTTTTTATTAATAGATATTAATATATTAATATTACTGTTTATTTAATAATGTTATTTTTAGATTATTACATGTTGAATTATATTGAGATTTTTAGTAATTTATTTAAATAGATTAATTTATATACACTAGTTTTATAAATTAGTCATAAGAGACTTAGTTAACTTTTCTTAGAGATTTAATTATAATGTTAATAGTAATTTTATTGGGTAAACCATTTTGTATAAAGTTTATTATAAATTGGTATATTGCTATGTTTTGTTAATTTCTTTCAGAATTGAGTGTTATCATGTAATGATGTGTTTTCTAGATGACTATTAATTAGACTGAGTGTTTCTCATTTTGATGAAACTGTATGTTTTCGGGTATCTGTTGGGACTAGTTGACTTTAGGACTTGTTGACCAGAGGCTTTGGGTTTTTTTTTTCATATTTCTATGGTGTCATGTGTGTTTTCAGTGTATGTGCTTATGGTATTGTTCCTAGTCTCGATCATATCTATCCAACCTTATTGCAGTGTTGAGTTATTTTGCATGTTGTTTCATAGCTATATGAGAGCTAGTATGTTTATATTGGTTTTATGAGAACCAGTATGTTCCTATATGGGAAGGAACTAGATTTGGAGATATATTCTATAATTGTGATGTTTATTTGATTTTTGAGCCTAGGGTAGGTTAACTAGGTACATAGGAGGGAAGTGGCTTACAATGGAGACCGAGGCCCGCAAGTGGCTTACCAAGGCAACTCATTTTAAGTAACTTAATAAAGTGATAACTTAATAAAATACTAGGTTAATTATTAGTAAGATAATCATGTGCCTCGCCCATGCCTTGAGTGCTAGTATAGACTAAGGATGGGAGTGTAAATGACGCTTGTCCGCCTAAGGGGCATAAGGATATGGCTTGTTAACATGGAGACACTTCCCTATATGCATCCTAGGTTTCGTACATGTTCCTGGTGCCTTTGGTATTGTGTAGATTCCTTATTGTGTTTTAGAGAGCTTCTAGGATCTTCCTATGCATACCTTCATGTTGTATTGTATGTCTTTATTTTTCTTCTTGTCATATACCTATCTGTGTGGGCCTGATGTTATCTCCTCAACACGGTGGGAGTGGACCTTAGTTCCATATGGTCGGGTGGTAGTGATTCTTTTACCATTTGAGATCTAACATTCGTATCCAGGTGCTTGGATGATCCTCGTTGTTGTTCCATTTTCTTGTTCCTACGGAGACTTGATCCTTGTATCAATTGTATTCATCTTATTTATCTTTGAAGGTTAAGATCTTATCATATCATTTTGTAATCTTGAATTAGTGTATTAGATGTGATACCTATTCTAGATGTTATATAATAATTGTATTAGAGTGATTACTACATACCCCGTGACATGTACAAAGGATGTTAGTTATGATGTATATTATATTTCATATTGTTATATTCTTTCATGTTAGTTTCTTTATAGTGGGTTTTCATAGATTAGTATTTCTTATAGTAATTCTATGACTAAGAACCCTTGAGACTTATATCTTTGTTGAGTTGCATTTATGTGTGTGTCATGTATTTCATTGTTTGCTTCTACATTGTTATCATTATTGTTTGTAAACATTTAAAAAAATTATCCTGTTAACTTAGTTTCATGTTTAGGTTATATTTTCCTGGGTTCCCTGGCGGGGCGTTACATAGATGTTGTCTTTTTCATCCTTTATGCACGTGGAAATGTAATGGATCATACAATTTCTCTACTCTTCCATTCTTCTTTTGTTTAAGGGATAGACTGTGTGATGCAGTCAAGGATGAAGAAACCTTAAAATATCAGTCTGGTCCTTGCAGCAAACACAACACAACATTAATAATAAGAACAATAAGCAAATAATGAGAAAATGAGAGATGAACCTTCAATTATCATTGGTAAATTAATTAAAATAGATCTAAAATATGCAATCTCACATGCCAGACATACATTTTTGATTATGATAATAAATATATTTCAAACCCTAGCCAAGATACACTAGATAATCTTATGAAAATCACCTGCCCCTTATAAACAATTCCATAACCCTAGCCAAGATACACTAGATAATCTTATGAAAATCACTTGCCCCTTATGAACAAGTCCATAAGCTTATAAAGCATTCACAATCATCGACCAACCTAGAAAAGACTACATTTTCCAAGAATAAGAAAAATGTGCTACAACAATAACGCCAGGATCCAAAACAAGTTGATCAACCTCAAATGCAAAAAATAAGAGATGTGATCATACAATAAGGTCAACCTCAAATGTATAATTGAGATGGCACGATCACACTCAAAAAAACCAACCGGTAGATTGAGAAAATGATCAGAAACCCAACCACATACCGGTAACATGAAGAACAGTACAATCCTGCAAAGAATATGAAATAAATCACACATGATGAAACCAAATGAGGTGTGGTAATAGGAAATGATCCATCATGAAGCCATGAACACGCTGCCACAACCATAACCAAAAATAACAAGTACAAATATATTGCCAACATAAATACCAAACTGAAAGCATAATAGAATAACAACTGAAAGAAAATGTTTTTGGTTGATGCAAGATTGCCAAGATCCCAAGATGTTCCTGAATCAGACACTCAGGTCATTGAAAAGTGAGTCCCTCACTTTTTTGGGGCCAAAGGAAAACCAAATTGGTCAACCTCAGCTTGAGAAATCTATGAGGAATATTCCACTGGTCTATCCTTCCACTGGACAAGATATTCCATATACTGCTTACCTCTTGTACTTTGACCAACTCTACTATCCAAAATCTACTCTATTTATTCCAATTATTTCTTAGGATATTGTTGTCCAATCTCTGACTCATCAATACCATCACAACCTGATTCATGATATTCATACAAATCAGCAACATTGAAGACCGGTGATATATCCATGTCCTTTGGTAAATCCACTTCGTATGCATTACCTGAATAAGATCTCCTCAAGATCTTACAAGGACAAAACTTATTCATCTTCAACTTATTATAAGTACCAATAGGAAATTGACCCTTCTGCAAGTACACCATAACTTCATCTCCCACTTGAAACTCCTTATGTCTCCTCTTCCTATCTTCTCTCCTTTTATAAAATTGCTTCATTCCCTCCAAATGATGTCTCAGTCCTTCATGTAATGACTTCATAACATCAAAAAACTCCTCTCCTTCAAAACTCTTCTTAACTTCATGAATGATATCCCTTAATTATTATACTCCCTTAGGATTAAACCCAGTAACCACTTCAAATGGTGTCTTTCCTGTGCCCCTATTTACTGAATTATTGTAATAAAAATCTTCTTGAGGTAAAACTAAATCCCAATTTCTAGGATTATCTCCAACTAAACACCTCAATAAGTTCCCTAAAATATTGTTCACAACTTCTGTCTTTCCATCAGTCTGTGGATGAAAACTAGAACTAAACTTCAAATTAGCTTTCAACTTCTTCCAAAGTATCCTCCAAAAACAACCAACAAATCTATTGTCTCTGTCTGATACAATGCTATTAGGTAATCCATGTAATCTCACAATCTCCTTGAAAAATAAATCAGCAACATGCACTGCATTTGCAGTATTCTTACAAGGAATACAATGTTCCAACTTAGAAAATATATCTACAACTTTAAAAATTGAGTCATAGCCTTTCTGTGTTCTTAGAAAACCAAGCACAAAATCCATACTAATCTCCTCCCAAGGTCTGCCCGGTACTATCAAAGGTGTATACAACCCCACATTCTGACTACTTCTGTTTGCAACTAGACATACCTTACAAATCTGTACAAAATTCCTCACATCCTTCTAAACTTGTGGCCGAAAGTAATTCTCACTCACTAAAGCTATTGTGTTATCAATGCCAAAATATCCTGCTAAACCTCCACTATGTTTCTCCTTAATTAGATTCTCTCTCATGGAACTCCTATTTATACATAACTGATTACCTATAAACAACATTCCATCCTGAATGAAATAATGTAACCACTTACTTCTATGTACAATAGTAGGTTCTTTACAATCCTTACAAGATTCAAAAAAGTCTGGATCTTCCTCATACAAGGTCTTCAATTCATCAAAACCCAATACTGCAATCTTCATCTCAGTCAAAAAAGTCCTTCTCCTACTCAAAGAATTAACAACTTTATTTTCCACACCACTATTATGTTTCAACACAAAGTTATAACTCTACAAGAACTCAACCCATCTCATATTTCTCTGATTCAACTTACCTTGGCTCCCCAAATACTTCAGAGCTTGATGATCAGTATACAACACAAACTCCCTAGGTAATAATTAATGTCTCCACTTCTTCAAAGCTTGAATTATATCATATTATTCATGATCATACAATGAATACCTTCTATTAGTATCATTCAAATTCTCTCTAAAATAAGCACCATGTCTCCCTTCTTGAGTCAAAACAACTCCAATTACATTTCTACTAGCATTACAGTCTACTTGAAATACCTTATTGAAATCATGTAAAACTAATAATGGTTTTTCGTCACCTTCTGCTTCAGAAATTCAACCCTTATTTGTACTCCATGTGTCCATTTGAACTTTTTTTTTGTCTCCTCTCATAGTTTCAGTCATCAATCCACAGATTGAACTAATTTTTTTGATGAACTTATGATAGAAACTAGCTAACCCATGAAACGATCTTACTTCTCCAACACTCTTAGGTGTAGCCCACTCAATAATTGCTTTCAATTTCTCAGGATCTATCTTCAATCCCTCATCCGATATTACAAATCCCAAGCATACTAACTCCTCTTTCATGAAAGTAAACTTCTTGATGTTTATCAACAACTTCTCTTCTCTCAACATGTGCAATACTTTTTTAACATGTAACAAATGTTCCTCTTTGCTTTTACTAAAAACCAAGATATCATCCAAATACAAAATGACAAATTTACCCAAGAATCTCTTTAGGACTTCATTCATCAACCTCATGAAACTACTAGGTGCAATAGACAATACAAAAGGCATTAGAAACCACTCATACAATCCCTCAGTTTCCTTAAATGCAATCTTCCACTCATCACCTTCTCTAATTTTAATATGATGATATCCACTCTTCAAGTTATTCATAGTGAAATATTTAGCTCCACTCAAACAATCCATCCTTGGCAAAGGAAACCGGTACTTAATTATAATCTGATTAATGGCTCTTGAATTGGTACACATCCTCCATTGTCCATATTTCTTAGGTGCTAATAAAATAGGTATTGCACATGGACTCATACTTTCTCTGATCAACCCTCTCTCCAAAAAATCTTGCATTTGCCTATCAAGCTCTTCATTCTCTGCCAGTGTCATCCTATATGTTGGTTTATTTGGTAAACTAGCTCCTAGTATCAAATCCATACAATGGATAATACTTCTTACCGGTGGTAATACATCAGGTACATTATCAGATATGATGTCAGCATACTCATTCAACAACCCAGTGATTTATTTAGGGTGTTCTTCTACCAAATCAATCTCCTTAGACTCCTTAGGTAATAAAGAAAAACATACATTATTATGCTTCATGCCATCCAAAAACTTCCTGCCATCTACTAAACATATTCTTGCTCTGGTACATACTTCACTCTTAAGAGGTTCCTCTAAAGGAAAAAGATTTTGTTTCATCCCATTAGCAACAATAGTGTAAACATTCTTTCTACCACCATGTATGGCTTGCCTATCATACTGTCATGGTCTATCCAACAAGATATTACACACATCCATAGTCATAATATAACATAAAATCTCATCATAATAATTCCTAATCTTGAATTTAACTAGGCATTGTTCACTTACTAGCACATTGTGTTCATTTTGGATCCATGCAATCTGATATGTCTTAGGATGCTTTGTCCTCTGCAACTTTAGTTTGTCAACTAATTCCTCTGAAGCAAGATTATCAGGACTGCCACTGTCTATGACAACATTACACACCTTGTTTTGTAGCTTACATCTTGTTCTAAAAAAATTCTTCCTCTGTATAGATTCCTTAGCTTGTTCTCCATGATATAGGATCCTCCTAGCCATCAAGGTTTCACATTCCTCTGCTTGATTTTTGTTCACTGAAATGGTGGAATCTTCATTAACAAATGTTGTTCTCCTACTTTCCTTTGCCTTCTTCTCAAAGTTACCTTGCTTGCATTAAAAGTCTCTATGTCCTGTTTCACCACATTTGAAACAAGTGCCATTGAACTTCCTTTTCATTCATTCCTATAGGAACTCCTATCATTCCTCCTATACCGATCGGTGTCCTTAACTTTTGGCTCATTTTTAATTTGATCTGTAGTAGATCTACCTCTACCTCTTTGAAATATTCCACCTCTGCCTCTTTGTCTCTGCTCTTCCCTTCAGTTAAGCTTTTCTTCAGCCTTCAAGGCCCATTTATAAGCCTCTTCCACACTCCTAATATGCACTAGTATGACTTCATCTTTGATTGAAATCCTCAAACCATTAAGGTAGCAAGAAAATTGTTAAGCTTCATCATCTACATGACCAAATCCGATGTTCAACTTGTAGAATTCTTTAGTGTAACTCTTAACACTTAGATATTTCTGCTTAAGGTTATTCAAATTTATAAACAAACTTACTTGATAATCCTCAGCCAAGAACTAAGATTTTAAGTTTTTCACCATCCTATCCCAAGATTTGATCTTGAATTTACCTCTTATTTTATGATCTATCTGCAAATGTTCCCACCATAGGGATGCATGTCCTTTTAAATTGATACAAGGATACTTCACTTTCCTTTCTTCATTAGTCCCTTCATGCTCAAAATACTTATCCATCTCTGTGATCTGATCTATCAACTCATTAGCATCTAGGTTACCATGATGATCAGGTGGATTTAAATGAGGTCTTTGATTAACATTAGTCAATTCCCTAATTAATATTTCCTCTCCTTGATTCAACTCGGGTTGTGCTTCTTGGTTATCTCCTTCTACTTCTTCATTATGATTCTGTTCATCTCCTTCTTCATCACTTACATCTTCTATATATTTTCCTTTCATCTTGGCCATCTCTACTACTTCTAATCTTTCAGATATTTTCCTCAACAAATCCAAAACAACTCGATCTAGATGTCGTGCTCCACCTCTAGCATTTCTCCTAGCCATCTCCACAATCCTCAGTCATTGTAAGTTGGATTCTCTCAACCGTCTCCCCACAAGAAACCATAAGGATGCAAAACCTTCCTCTAATACCACTTGATGTAGTCAAGGATGAAGAAACCTCAAAAGATCAGTATGATCCTTGCACCAAACAAAATACAATAGAAATAATAAGAACAACAAGACACCAATGAGAAATGAGAGACGAGCCTTTAATTATCACTGGTAAATCAATTATAATAGAAATAAAACATGCAGTCTCACATGCCAAACATACATGCCTAATTATGACCATAAATCTCTTACAAGCCCTTGCTAAGCTGCGCTAAATAATCTTATGAAAATCACCTGCCCCTTAGGAACAAGTCTATAAGCTTATAAAGTAATCACAATCATCGGTGACCTAGAAAAGATGACATTTTCCAAGAATAAAAAAATGTGTTAAAAAAATTAGGTCATGACCCAAAAAATAAGAGATGCAACCATATAATAAGGTCAAACTCAAATGTATAAGTGAGATAGCATGATCACGCTCGAAAAAACCAAGTAGTAGTTCATAAAAATAATCAGAAAGCCAACCATAGACTGATAACATGAAGAAAAGTACGGTCCCACAAAGAATCTAAAATAAATCACACGTGATGAAACCAAATGAGGTGAGATCATAGGAAATGATCCATCATGAAGCCATGAACACACTGCCACGACCGTAAAGAAAAAGTACATATCTATTACCAACAATAACACTAGAATAAAAGAATAAAAAAATAACAACTGAAAGCAAATGTTTTTGATTGAAGAAATATTTCCAAGATTGCAAGATGCTCCTGTATCACTATGCCATGTAAGGTGTGTATCCTTGAATAATAGGATAATTATACATGAGTACTCATAATGGACCTCTAGTAGGGGTGGTTCTATTCTAGATAGAGACACTTCTCACTTTGTGTCTCTCACTTGTGTGAGTTTCACACCTATAGGGACCCCCCTACCTTCACCCAAACCCTTGCACCTATGTCATGTCCACACCCAAAGATAGGAAACTTGGAGAAGAAAGCTCTAGAGTTTTGTTGAGGTTTCTCTATGAGCCTGCAAAATGTTGAGAAATCATTGGCGCATTTCCTTGTAGTGTAGATTTCATTTTTTCTTCTTCCTTCTCCCCCTTTTCAGTTTACGGAATGAAGAGCTAACTTCTAAAATCATAGAGGTTGTTCTATGTAGTTCACTAGGTCCCCCATACACAAAACTTCCTGACTACCCTTATTTAGGTGTAAGCTTCTTATGGATCAACATATTATTTACGCTAGTGTCATTGATATTTTGATATATGCAATAGTTTGCTCTATACTGGATTAGTCCAAGTAGTGGGAGTTCTGAGTAGGTTTCTGCCTAATCTTGGTAAATAAAATTGGAATTTTGTTAAGTGGAAATTTATATATGTGTGATGCAATTTTGATTACTATTTAGTTTATCATGGTACTAAAAATGTGGTTAAGTAATTGGACATATACTGATTTGTTGATGTAGATTGGGTAGGAAACTTGTATGGTTGAAGGTCCATTAATGGCTATGTATTTAATTTGTTTGGAGGAGTAGTGATTTGGATGAGTAAGAGGCAACCCATAATTGATTTTTCCACCACTAAAGAAGAGTATATGTTTGCTAATCATGCCTCTAAGGAGGTAGTATGGTTATAGAGACTAGACATTGACATCAATTTCAATTGTAGGACTACGAAGATCAAATGTGACTATTACCCAAATTCCCTACCCTATGCAATTTTGGCTACAAGTGGAGTAAATGAGGCTCCCACAAGGGTAGAGCCCAGCTTGTATGGTTTCTTTCATGGTTCTTGGTCTTTATCTCATTCTCTGCATGTTTTTGGTATGGTCTTAACCCTTGTTCATATTTTGTTAAGCCTTAAATGCAAAAACCCCTTAAAACCCTAGTTCTTTGGTGGCCCATTCTAATTCTTTGTTACTTTTCCATGCCACTTAAGTTCCTATTCTTCACTTGTTTTAAGTTGTCCTTCGACGGGGCCTTTTTCTTTTTCCTAAGTGGGTTTACATTTTCCTAAGTTTATTTCCTAAGTCCCGTGATAAATTATTTACCCCAAGAAGCAACAGATTCCTTTCCATCTGACGATCATCACAATACCTTAATCGCTGAGATAAATCTTCAAGATTCATTGAGGCATCACGCTATGTTGACACCACAGTGGGTCTGTCTCTTAGTGTAGTATGATGTCAACTTGCAGGGAGGAATTGATTGGACGGTCGTCACTTTGCCTCAAAGCTCAGATCAAGCATAGTTTTTCTTCAAGGAATTATGCCTTTGTGCCGCGTGGATAGTGGGGTCACCTTTCTGTGAGTCTCTGGCTAGTTAAGCTATGATCAGGTTTCTTTTGATCATGTGGTCAGCGCTTTCCCTCAATGGCCAAGATGAAGATTATTAATGTTCAAGGCTTTACACTATTGTAACACGTGTCTATGGCGGGGCCAAGGCTGAGATTGGAGGGAAGTTAAACTGTGATCAAGTCATATTTGATCTTAGGTCGGGCACTTTCCCTTGATGATGAAGATGTAGGTGGTTAGTGATCAAGAAAATGTGCCATTGTGACGCGTGGTAGGTTATCAGAATCTGGTCCCTTCAAGTGGCATATTAAAGGTCAAACAGGTTTGAATACATCCAATGGTTAGGATATTTCTTTAATGCTGAGATGAAGGGAAGTTAACATTTGAGGCATTGCGCCTGCATGACACACATCCTTTCTGATTAGGTGGGGCTTGCAGTTATCGAGACAAGTAAAGAGTTAATCTACAGTTTAGTTTGTTTTGACTAAATGGTCTGTGCATTGCCTCAATGGAGAGATGATAGAAATTTAGTGATTAAGCCATTGCGCCTGCATGACATGTGTTCTTCCCACTCAAGTGGGGCCTGTAGTGTCATTGACAAGGGTTGATTTAACATGTGAGAAATTTGATCTTCATCCTACGGTAGGCGCTATGAATTAAAGCCAAGATGCTCGAGATCTAATATTCAAGGCATTGCGCCGTGTCAAGGTGTGGCTGATTTTTAGAACCTGGGCCCATCAATGGCTATTTAACATCTGAGCATGTTTCTCTTCATTGAACAGTCAATGTAAAGGCTTGAAGTGAAGATGCATGACATATATCCATCAAGGAATTATGCCATCGTGCCACATGTCCATGGTAGGACTGGACTGAGGTCAAACAAGGTAAAGGCAATCTTTGAGAAAGTCATGTTTGATCGTGTGGATGGCACTTTGCCTTAGGTTAAAGATGTTTGAGATCTAATATTCAAGGCATTGCACCATGGTGATGTGTGGTTGGTTGTTAGAACCTGGGCCCGTTAGTGGCTATTTAACATCCGAGCATGTTTCTCTTCATCGAACGATCAATGTAAAGGCTTGAAGTGAAGATGCATGACAAATATCCATCAAGGAATTATGCCATCGTGCCACGTGTCCATGGTGGGGCTAGACTGAGGTTAAACAAGGTAAAGGTAATCTTTGAGCAAGTCATGTTTGATCGTGTGGATGACACTTTGCATTAGGTTAAAGATGACCGAGATCTAACATTTGAGGCATTGCGCCAAGGTGACATCTGGCACTATTGACATTATGTATCCTAGGTTTAAAAGTGGTAAAGATACCATAAGATAGGAAATATCTGATGACAGGTATGAAGGATTAAAGAGAAAGACAAAGGTTTTTAACCATTGAGCCATTGTGACAACTTGACGTGTGTCCTAGTCAGAGTTGAAGTCAGCGCTAAAGACAAGTTAAAGACAAAACAAGTTTGTAAAGATCAGACAGTGGGCGCTATGACTTAAGGGTAAAGATGAAGATAGTTAACATTCAAGGCATCATGCCAAGATGATGTGTGTCCAGATCTGATCCTGAGCTTGTGGGTGACTTAAAAGAGATCGACGGTCCTATTTTAAGGATTGATAAATATTCAAACTTGGTCCTTTGATTGGGTATTTTTGTGCCACCTGTGACCATTTGGGTTTAATTTCAAATATTCAAATTGTTTCTCATGGTTTCATGATGATGGCATCAAGTTCCAATTTGCAGAGAAGGTAGATGGATCGATCTGATTTATCTGCTCAAATTAATGGAAATTGGAGATATCTTTGAAGCATAGCTGATTGTCTAAGATATTTTCTAAATGCATTAATGGAAAAACTTGACTATTTTAGGGTTTCTACATTGTTTACTAATATCTATTGTAACCCTAATTCTTCCCTGATCTGATCAGATGGATTGACTCCCAAGTCTGTGTGCTAGGAGAGATGGTATATAAGTTGTTTTTTGGTCTTTTTTAAATAAGGTTCAGAATATATAAGAGTTTTCTGTGACGTTTTCTCTATCCTCAAGCTTTTCACGTGTCTATAATTCTCAATTTTCCAAGGCCTATGCAAGACTTTGTATGGCATCTTTCCTTCCCTAAGGTTTTCATGTGTTTTGGGACTCTTTCTGAAGCATAATATATTGACTGAGTATTGAAAAAGTTTGTGGGTTATTCTAAGTCTTCTTTATTTTCTGCATCTTTGTGTGCTATTATGGATGATTGATAAGGATAATCTTGTGGATTTTGTTCATCCCTTTTTATATTTTCTCATTCCTGTGCCTATTTTCTGGAGTAGATGTTTTTTTGCATGTCATAGTCTGTGTCTATTTTCTTGAAGCTATTTCTATGAAATATTTTCTTTCCTTGAATAGTTTCATCTCAGGACTCTCTATGAAACACTTTTTGCAAGCCTATCTAGTCCTGAAGTTGTACTTTTCATAATTCAAATATTTCATGCTAATGCATAGTATTTGTATTATGATTCATGTCTTTTTGGTGTATCACCTTGTAGGTTAAGTTTTCTTTATTGTCTTTCAGCTCTCCTTCTAAACCTTTTCATCCCAAGTTTACTTTTCAATTTTAAAGAGAAAAATAGCCGATTATCCAAGAGGAACCAGCCTAGAATCTGGAGGTTTCAATTCAGTTAGCAAAGGTCCCACAACTTGGAAGTGATTCCCATGTTATACTAGATCATTAGGCTCACGAGTTTAATAGGGTGCAAATTTGGTGTATAAAATTGACAATAAAAATGTTATATGTGTTGAAGAGAATTATTCAATTGTGTATTGTCATTGATGTTACACATGTATTTACACTTATATAGTGATGTTACACAAATTTCTACATTCAGACCGAGCACAGTTGGTGAACAAAATGATTTATTTAGTGTTGATCGAGTTCAGTCGGGCATTGAAGGAAGTTCAGTGTTGACTGAGTCACTCGGGCATTTCAGTCTTGGTCAGGCATTTAGTGGCAGTCAACTAACAGTGATTTATATTCTATAATTAATTGGTTATATGAGGCCGACTGAATTTTGATTTATTATTAGAAGTATATTCAAGCTGACTTGACAGGGCTTACCATATAAATGAAAGGTCAAGTTTGGATTGAATGTGTGTAAGGTGATAGAAAGAAGAGAAATCAAAAGTGTGGAATTTTGTGATATGAAGAGTGAAGGTGAAATCAGACAGGATTATGAGTGAGTACTGATCACTTGGAGCTGCAATAGAACATCATATCAACAAGGATCTAGTTATAATCAAAATAGAGATCTAAATCAGCAAAGACAGTTGCTTACACTTACAGGTCAAATCATTGTTACTTTCTAACAATTGTAGCAGTGATCTAAAATCTCTTAACATAGTAGAATTAATAGTCTTTTTGTAAATCCTCTCACAAGGTAGCATTTCTATGTTGAAGTGTTGAAGACCTCTAACAAGGCCATTCCTCACAGGGTGATTAAATCCTTTAACAAGGTCACACCTAACAATGTGTTATTGTAACCTTTAACAGGGTTGGCTCCTACCATTGCTCACTTCAGAAGAGTGAAAAATAGTAACTAGTTACATTGGTGGTTTTTCCCATATTGGGTTTCCACGTTAAATCTTGGTGTCACCTATATATTTTCTATTTGTTTCATGCTTTATGTTTCTGCACTCAAATCTCTAAAGTATAATTGCATTGGATATTATAAAGATTACTTTAACACCCGAGTTACAGAAGAATATCTTAATTAACCGAGTAATAGTGCTAAAGTATTTAAGACATCTAAGGGACAAAGGATTTGTTTTGGAGTAATTGATTCACCCCTCCCCTCTTAGTTACTTATCTCATTTCCAAAAATTGGTATCAGAGCTTCAAGTGCTTTCAAAGAAGGTTTTAAGGCCTAAGCGAAAGATCAAAGATGTCTTACAGAAGGGAGATCCCTAAGCTAAACAAAGACAATTTCCTAGCATTGCAGGAGCTAATGAAGCTACATCTATCTACTATTGAAGATGCTGATCTGCAATTTATGGAGATAAAATATGTGGAACCAACATGTACTATGACTGTGGAACAAATGATGGAACACAGAAGCATCACAACATAATGATGATTGACATAGCCTCTTCACCCAGCTACTCAGAATTTTATGAAGTCAAGGACTACCCTACAACCTATGATATGTGGAAGAAATTAAAAGACATTCATGGAGGAGATGAAAATGTAAGAAGAGCCAATGAAGAAAGTCTAAGAGGACAATTTGACCAGATGGAAATGAAAGAAGGAGAAGACATTACAGGATACAGTGACATAATCAAGAAGATTGCGAGTACCATCAGAGCTACAGGAGGAATAATTGAAGATACAACAGTGGTCAGCAAGGTACTAAGGACTTTACTTCCTATCTATACTATTAGAGTTTCAGCTATTCAAGAGATGAGGTGAAATAAATATATAACTCTGGATACATTAGTGGGAAGGCTTACAAATTTTGAGCTGGACAACTTTGACAATTACTCTCCTAGCTCTAGCAATCTTGAGTCTAGATTCAAAGTGAAACTAAACCTTGGTAAGAAGGATAGATACGCAAAAGGGAAGTAGATCGAAAGTGACAGTGATGATGAATTTGATGATGAAGATCTTGACATCATTGAAGCACTACTAGCAAGAAGAGCTGCAAAACAAAAATACAGAGGAAAGATACCACTAATTTGTTTCTCATGCAATGAGGTTGGTCACATTTCTGCAAAGTGTCCAAACAAAGAAGACAAAGATGAGAAAAAGTTCAACAAATTCAAGGGCAAGAAATATTTCAAGCACTACAAAAGCTACATGGATAAATGTAAGAAGTCTTGCTATATTGCTAAAGATTCTGATAGTGATGAAGAAGAAGAAATGGTTTATATTGCTGTTAAGGATGAGTCAGACGAAGAAGATGAGAAGACAACACTTTTCTCACACATCAATAAAAATGACACATGGATAATTGATAGTGGTTGTTCTCATCACATGACTGGTGATAAGACAAATTTTAAAGATCTTGAACACTATGATGGTGGGAGTGTCAGTTTTGGGAATGATGAACCTTGCCCGTAAGAGGAAAAGGTTGCATTGTTTTGACAGAAGGAATCAAATGTGATAATTCTTATTGGGTTGAAGGATTGAGGAGAAATATACTCAGTGTAGCACATCTGAACAACATTGGCTTCAAGGTGGAATTTATGAATGGTAAGGCCAAACTCCTGGATGGTAAAGGGAACCTAGTTGGAACTGGCAGACAAACAAAAGGTAATCTATTCTATCTTGATCTGACTAAAGGTTCATGCTTTATTGCACAAGTAGAAGAAATTTGGTTATGGAATAAAAGGTTGTGTCATGTAAACTTTGATAATCTGGTAAAAATAAGAAAGAACAAGAGAGTCAGAGGTATTCCTATTTTAAAGAAACCTGAGTTAGCAATATGCAAACAATGTCAAATCAGAAAGATGAACAAGACTAGTTTCAAAAGCAAGAATTACAATACTGATGAAGTCTTGGAATTGGTACATACTAATCTATGTGGACCAATTGGAACAACAAGATATACTGGAGAGAAGTATTTTATTCTATTTGTTGATGATCATTCTAGAATGATGTCTGTCATGTTTCTCAGAGAAAAATCAGAAGCTTTTCACAAATTCAAGTGGTATCTTGCAAGAGTAGAAAAGGAAACAGGAAAGAAACTAAATTGCCTAAGATCTGACAGAGGAGGAGAATTCATTTCTAATGAGTTCAATGAATTCTGTAACGAGAGAGGAATAAAAAGATAGGTATTTTCCCCTGGTACACCACAACAAAATGGAATAGCAGAGAGAAGAAATAGACCCATCATGTATTGTTCCAAAACTCTAATGATTGAAGAAAATGTTGCTGCCAAATACTGGAAGGAGGCCATCAGCACTACAATTTTCAGCCTGAACAAAGTTCAACTGAAGAAAGGTAGTAAAAAGACACCTTTTGAATTATGGTATGGCTATAAACCTAATGTTCATTATTTCAAAGTATTTGGAAGTAGATGCTACATCCTAAAGGAAGCTAGAAATGGAAAACTAGGTGCAAAAAGTGATGAAGGAATATTCCTAGGTTACTCATGTAAAAGCAAAACATACAAATGCCTAAATCTTACTACTCATAAAGTCATAGAAAGTGTACATGTCAAGATTGACGAGTTTGCAAAAAAATGTGAAGAGAAGAGTAGTAAAGAGCATGAGGACTACATGAACTTTGTGTATTATGAACCTGATACTATACCTATGACTCGAGCAATGGTGATGGGACATCAGAAATGTCAACCACTAAATATACTAGCACAAATTGTGCAACCCGAGTTGCAAACTGTGCAACCCAAGTTGCTGGTAGAAGAGACCGAGTCACAGACAAAGGAAAATGATTCACAAGTAGAGGGAACCGAGTCATAGATGGAGGAACCCAAGTCACAGATAGAAGGATCTGAGTCACAGATGATGAAACCTGAGCATTAGACAGAGGAATAGTAAAGAATGTTTGAGAATGAAAGACCTAGTGGATCAAGTCCAGAACCTAGAACAAAAGATCCAGTACTTTCAAGATATGTTAAAAGGCATCATGCACCTGAGCAGATAATTGGAGATCAGACAGAAGGTGTAATGACAATAAAGAAACTCAAAGGTACATGCTTACTAAGTGAATTTGAACCTAAAACTGTTAAAGATGCATTGAATGATGAAAGTTGGATAGAAGCAATGAATGAAGAAATTGAGCAGATTGAGAAGAAAAAGACTTGGAATCTTGTGCCTAGGCCAAAGGACAAGAATGTGATTGGAACCAAGTGGGTTTTTTAGAAATAAGATGAATGAAAATGGTAAAGTTTCTAGAAACAAGGCCAGACTAGTTTCTAAAGGATATGCTCAAAAAGAGGGTATTGACTATGGAGAAACTTTTGATCTTGTTGCAAGACTTGAAGGAGTCAGAACTCTTCTGGCATATGCTGCACATAAAGGATACAAAGTATATCAAATGGATGTGAAATCTGCATTTCTGAATGGAATCCTAGAAGAAGTCTACACTGAACAACTTGAAGGATTTATTGATCCTAGCAGAAGGGAAATGGTTTGCAAGCTGCACAAAGCATTGTATGGAGTAAAGAAAGTTCCCAGAGCCTGGCATGAAAGACTGCATAGCTATATAATAAGCATTGGATTTAAGAGAACCAATGATAATAGTAGCCTGCACATCAAAGAAGGACAACAAAATAAAATACTGTTAGCAGAAATATTTTTTGATGACATATTATTCACTGGTTATGATGACCTATGCAAAGCATTATTTGTAGCTATGAGTAAATAATTTGAGATGTCTATGTTTGGTGAGATCAAATTCTTTGTTGGATTACAAGTACATCAAATGAAGGATGGTATCTACATTACTCAATCAAAATATATCAAGGAGATACTTAAGAAATTTGGTATAGAAGATTCCAAACCTGTTGGAACACCCATGTGTACCAGATAGAAATTGTGTAAAGATGATGATTCAAAGGAGGTAGATAAGACCAACTACAGATCCATGATTGGAAAATTGCAATATGTTGTTCACACCCAACCTGATATTGCATTGGCAATGGGTATTGTTGCAAGATTTTTAGCTAATCCCAGAGATATTCACCTAATGGCAATCAAAAGAATTCTGAGATATCTGAAGGGTACTGAAGACTATGGTTTATGGTATAAGAAAGGAGGAAGATTTGATTTAAAGGCATTCACTGATGCTGATTGGGATGGAAGTGTAGATGACAGGAAAAGCACCAGTGGTGGAGCTTTATTTCTTGGAAAAAGGTTAGTATCATGGACTAGCAAGAAACATAATTGTATCTCTCAGTCTATAGTAGAGGCAGAATATGTTGCTGCAACACTAAACTGTTCCAACATCATATGGATCAAGCAGTTTTTATCAGGAATGAAGGAAGAAGTAAAGGAGTCAGTTATTATCTAATGTGACAACACCTGTGCCATTAACATTTCAAAGAATCCTATGATACACACCAAAACCAAGAATATAGCAATAAAGTATCATTTTTTGAGGGAATTGGTATAGAATAAAGAAGTAATGTTGGAATATGTGAATACCAAAGAACAAGTTGCAAACATATTCACCAAAACTTTACCTAAGGATGCAGTCTTGTATCTTAGAGGAAAGCTAGGGGTTCTTCCCTAGCTGAAGCTCACTAAAATACTATTTAGTGATGCATCAACCTGAGCGACAATGAAGATCTATCAATTGATGTAGGTACATTAGAGCACATTGCAAATGAATTTGTACATTCAGGTACATTACAATTACAAAGTGAAATAGTATCGACTATTGATATTTGTGGAGATGGTGTCTTTGGCATCTATTGTCAAAGATGCAGAGTTTTCTATACTATAGTAAGAGGGAGATTTTGATGTCAGAGGGAGTTTTTGGATGAGAATAAGAATGAAGCTAAGACATTTATAAAATTTTCTCTTGCTCTATAATTCTTTATATGATGACATGTTGTATTTCCATCAATGCCAAAGAGGGAGATTGTTGAAGACAATTATTCAATTGTGTATTGTCATTGATGTTACACATGTATTTACACTTATATAGTGATGTTATACAAATGTCTACATTCAGACCGAGCACAATTGGTGAACATAATGAGTTATTTAGTGTTGACTGAGTTTAGTCAGGAATTCAAGGAAGTTCAATGTTGACCGATTCACTCGGGCATTTCAATCTTGGTCAGGAATTCAGTGGCAACCGAATAACAATGATTTATATTCTATAATTAATTGGTTATATGAGGCTGACTGAGTTGTGATTTATTATTAGAAGTATATTCAATCTGACTTGACATAGCTTACCATATAAACGAAAGGTCAAGTTTGGATTGAATGCGTGTAAGGTGATGGAAAGAAGAGAAAGAAGAAGTGTGGAATTCTGTGATATGAAGAGTGAAGGAGAAATCATACATGATTCTGATTGAGTACTGATCACTGAGAGCTGCAATAGAACATCTAATCAGAAAGGATCCAGTTATAATCAAAACAAAGATCTGAATCAGCAAAGACAATTGCTTACACATACAAGTCAAATAATTTTTACTTTCTAACAATTGTAGCAGTGATCTAAAATCTCTTAACAGAGTAGACTTGACAGTCTTTTTGTAAATCCTCTCACAAGGTAGCATATCTATGTTGAAGTGTTGAAGACCTCTAACAAGGCCACTCCTCACAGTGTGATTAAATCCTTTTACAAGGTCACACCTAACAGTGTGTTATTGTAACCTTTAATAGGGTTGGCTCCTAACAGGGCTCACTTCAGAAGAGTGAAAAATAGTAACTAGTCACATTGGTGTTTTTTCCCATATTGGGTTTCCACGTTAAATCTTGGTGTCACCTGTATATATGTTATTTGTTTCATGCTATATGTTTCTTCACTCAAATCTCTAAAGTATAATTGTATTGGATATTATAAATATTACTTTAACACCCGAGTTACAGAATAATATCTTAATTAACCAAATAACAGTGCTAAAGTATTTAAGACATCTAAGGGACAAAGGATTTGTTTTGGAGTAACTGATTCACCCCTCCCCTCTTAGTTACTTATCTCATTTCCAACAATATGTTTGGCCAAGAATCCCATTTACTTAGTATCACTTTTGTAAGAGATTATTGATATTGGAAAGGCACTGATAGAAAAAATTGACACTTTGGATAAGGTTGTAGTGTCTTTTACGAAGCTAGTGACCGTGAAAAAGTTCTCTTGGTGCAGGAAGGCCATGGGCCTTGATCACTATACATGATTTTATTTCTTATGTATCTCTTGGATGTAATTCACATATATAATTTCAAGTGGGATAATGTTAGGATAAGGTTTCATTAACCTTGCAATTCAAATCCATTCATATGTCTCTATGTTTCTTGGATCGTGTTCCCTAAGACATGTGAGAATTATATTAAATATAGGTACTTTATAGCCATTTTTAATTTTATTTTCAAGATTTGAGCATGAAGAGGGGTAAAATTAATATAAAAATGGACAAAATTACTCTTTCCCACGTGCATATTTTTACATGAAGGGTCATGCATAATGAGACTAAGTTTGGGAAGAGAAAATGTCTCCATTTGGGGATCTAAACAATCACCAAAAGTTACAGAGCACTCACAATGTATAAAGACCAAGTGGATTTGGGTTTTGTGCCCAAGAGGAGTCACTTGAAGAGTTATTTATTATTTTATAATCTCTATTTTCTATTCATTCTCCAATTCATGGGTCTTGTGCAAGTATTTTTGGCCCCTTATTAGGGCAAACACTAGTGGGTTTTTCTCTTCCCATTTGGTTATAAATGCGAGCCATGACATAGTTGTTTAATAAAAAATGATAATAGTTTCTTTGAGGTTTACAAGTAGCTATGGGATCATTTGGAGAATTAAAGTGTACTTTTTTTGTCTCTCTTTTGAAGATTAGTAATATACTTGCCCTCGTTCTCTGGTAGAGTTTTTTCTCAGAAGGGTTTCTCCACGTAAATATGACGTCTCTTTTTGTATGATTAACTTTATATTTATGTCGAATGGTGAAATAACATGTTCATTTTAGATTTAATTTAAGTTTTGGTAATGTTTTCATATTTTTAGCCACATAATAAAGTTAATATTGAAATATTTCTTCACCTTGTTTCTCAACAAAACTCTTTCAAGAAGAAAATCCATTAGAGAAAGAGGGAAATTTATGTTATTTTTTCTTCAAAAGTGATAATAATACAATATTAAACTTAAATAATTTTCTCTAGTTAAACTTGAAATCACATGAAATCATTCTAGAAATTGATGATAAAACAATTGTGTCATGGCTCCAATTTATAGCAAATTGGGAGAGGAAAAACCACTATCATTTCTCAAAACAAGAGGCAAGAAACCACTTGCAAGAACTTATGCCTAGGAAAGGAAACAACCAATATATATTAAAAAATATTAATGACCATTATGCGACTCCAAAATGGGTGCCTAATCCATAGCCACTCAAACATTTAACCTTATGAATGCTCCATAACTACTGATGACACTTCAAATCACCCAACATGCACCTTTTCTTGTCCCAATCTTAGGCACCCAATGCATGAACTTTCATTTCCCAAAATGGACATCCAAAAGGGAGTAATTTGTCCATTTTAATTTATACTTATCATCTTTACATGTCCATCTCTTGAAAGTGCAATTACAAATACCCATAAAGTACAAATATTTAATATGTCTCTCTCATGTCATAGGGAACACTTTCCAAGGAACATGGAGACATATAATGACATAAGATTGCAAGGTTAATGTCACCTTATCCTAAAAATGTTTACATATGTGCTAAAGGAATGTAGTCTAAATCCAAGAGAAAGGAAATATTGCATGCAATCTCTATTTTTGAAGATAATATTGAATTTTTCCTCCCTTCTTAGGTATGTTTTTTCCTATAAGGTTTCTACATGTTAACAATATGTTTTGTGTTACTTCTTCTATTCAATATTTCTCTATTTTATTGTTTTACTTTCTTGTAATATCCATTTAGACATATATTGGTTAAGAGGTTCATATTTTCACTTTATAGTTGTTTACTTTCAGTTATAACATATTTGTGAGTTCTAAATAATTTTAAATACACGACGATTTAAGATTCCCGTGTGCCTCAAAGTAGGAAAAAATGTAAGGTTAAAAATTGTATATTTAAATAATTGATGTAGGAGCATCCTAGGGTAGTTGGAAATCCTGCATATTGGAGTGCTTTGACCTTAGTATTGGAGAACTCGGTTGGTATGGTGTTGCTCGGTTGTAGTGTTGGTCAGGTAACTCGGTCGTTGAAGGGAGGCTCGGTTGTTGAAGGGAGGCTTGGTCACTGAAGAACTGGACAAACTCTGGTGCTCGACATATGTTAAGGCTCGAAGAAGCATGGCTTTCTTGATATGTTTTGGTTTGTTGATGCTCGACATTGCTTAGCTAGTTTTGCTAGCATTCGACAGTTTGGCTTGCCGACTTGTGTCCTAGTGGATCTAGGAGGCCAACTTGATGGATTCAATTTGTGTAACATGTGATCATGATGTGGATCAATCATTGGGATGTGTGTGGGCTTATTTGGGTCTTGGATCTTTATCCTATGTGTATTTAATATCTGTTTATAGTTTGACTTGTGCATTGAATATGTATTTAATGTAAGGGTTTATTTTATTTGTAATTTACTAGGCCAACTTGTGGCTTAGTTGGGTATAAATAAAGAGTGTTAGCTAGGAGATTGGGGATCAGATCATAAGATCTAGCTAGGATCTTGGATTGGTAAAGTTGTTGCAGAGGGTTTTCAAAGATCTTGGAAGATGCCTCCAAGAAGATTGGACCCTAGGGAAATTGGAGATCTCTGTGATGATGTGGAGTCTAGGATTACAGAGAAGGTCAAAGTAGATTTCAGATCTGAGATGGACTTGATGAATAATAATATGATCACTGAGATCATAAGGGCTATGGCTAGTATACCTCAGAATGTGGGCACTAAGGATGGTAATGAGGAAGGTACTGAAGATTTTGAAGCTGTTGGATCTAGTGGAGAGGATAGAACTGACTGTGTGGAAGGATCTATGGATGATAGAGCTAGTCGGTTGGACAGACCTGGCACTCGACTGAAATTGAAGAATAAGATGCATGTTTCTAATTTCTCAGGTACTTTGAATTGTGAAGACTTGATTGATTGGATTGGTGAATTGGAAGACTACTTTGAGTTAAATGATATTGATGATCGACTCAGAGTAAGATTGGCACAGACTAAGCTGAAGGGACATGCTGCTCTTTGGTGGAAAGAATGACAGAGAGATAGAGAAGAAGAAGGTGAACTGAAGATCACTAGATGGAGATTGATGGTGACTAAGTTAAAGGCTAAGTTCATACATGATGACTATGAACTTGAGTTGTTTAAGAGGTTGCAAAATTTGAAATAGAAGGATTTGTCTGTGAAGGATTATACCAAGGAGTTCTATAAGTTGACTATTCGGTCTGGGCATAGAGAAATTTCCAAGGAGAAGGTAGCTCAGTATGTTAATTGTTTGAGATTCAATATTTAGGATGAGATTGGTATGTTGAAGACAAATTTGGTTGATGATGCTTATCAGTATGCTCTAAACGTAGCAGATAAGTTGAAAAGAAAACATCAAGGTGGATCCAGAGGGAAGGAGAAACAGGATTACTCGGTCAAGGATAAGCTGACTGCTGAAGATAAACCAAAACCTATTGAACTGAGGAAGAGGATAGGTAAGGTTATCTTTAAGGGTACTTGTTTTTGTTGTGGTGAAGAAGGACATAGAGTTTTTGAATGTTCCCAGAAGACAAGTGATCGAAGAGCTGCTGTGGTGAATGAGGATGAAGACTTGGTGAATGAACTTGAACAAGGAGGAGACAGTTCTAGCTCGACAAGTGCTTTTGGTAAGAGAGTACTTGAACCTTGTCAAAGGAGTAATCTTCACAGGACTCGTTGTAAGTCTTCTAGTAAAATCTACAATGTGATTGTGAATGGTGGTATACCTGATAACCTTGTAGCTAAGGAGATGGTTCAGAAACTTGGTTTGAAGAGAGTGAGACATCCTTATCCTTATAGGATTGGTTGGTTGCAAGATGTACATGCTTTGGAAGTGAGGGAGCAATGTCTTGTTGACTTTCAGATTGGCCAGTATAAGGATCAAGTGTTGTGTGATATTGTGGACATGGGTAGTTGTCACATATTGCTTGGTAGACCTTGGCAGTATGATTCCAGGGTTGTGCATGATTGTGTCAAGAATGTGTTTTCTATTTAGAAGGATGGCTGAAATTTTTCACTAATGTCTTTTCAGAATGAAGAACTTGGTAGGAGGAACCTGAGATTTGGGAGCCGAGTTGAGTTGAAGGATTCTGAAAGGGTTAGAGATTAGTATGAGGAACAAACTTGCAGAGTGTCAATGAAAGAATTAAGAAGGAAAAGAAAGAAGAAGTGGATCTAGGGTAAGAGTGTTGAAGACTTGGAGGACATGTATATGAAGAACTAGTTCAGGGTTAATGTATTGAATCACATAATATGTTCTTCCAACCTTTAAAGAGCATATTTTTTGCACCTGGGGTGTCTGATGCAGGAGCATCCTGGGGTAGTTGGAAATCCTACATGTTGGAGTGCTTTGACCTTAGTATTGGAGAACTCAGTTGGTATGGTGTTGCTCGGTTGCAGTGTTGGTCGGGTAACTTGGTCGTTGAAGGGAGGCTCAGTTGCTGAAGGGAGGCTTGGTCACTGAAGAACTGGACAAACTCTGGTGCTTGACATATGTTAAGGCTCGAAGATGCATGGATTTATTGACATGTGTTGGTTTTTTGATGCTCAACATTGCTTAGCTGGTTTTTCCGGCATTCGACAGTTTGGCTTTCCGACTTGTGTCCTAGTGGATTTGGGGGGCCAAATTGATGGATTTAATTCATGTAACATGTGATCGTGATGTGAATCAATCATTGGGATGTGTGTGGACTTATTTGGGTCTTGGATCTTTATCCTATGTGTATTTAATATCTGTTTATAGTCTGACTTGTGCATTGAATATGTATTTAATGTAAGGGTTTATTTTATTTGTAATTTACTAGGCCAACTAGTGGCTTAGTTGGGTATAAATAAAGAGTGTTAGCTAGGAGATTGGGGATCAGATCATAAGATCTAGCTAGGATCTTGGATTGGTAAAGTTGTTGCAGAGGGTTTTCAAAGATCTTGGAAGATGCCTCCAAGAAGATTGGACCCTAGGGAAATTTCAAATCTTTGTGATGATGTGGAGTCTAGGATTACAGAGAAGGTCAAAGTAGATTTCAGATCTGAGATGGACTTGATGAATAATGATATGATCACTAAGATCATAAGGGCTATGGTTGGTGTACCTCAGAATGTGGGCACTGAGGATGGTAATGAGGAAGCTGCTGAAGATTTTGAAGCTGTTGGATCTAGTGGAGAGGATAGAACTGACTATGTGGAAGGATCTATGGATGATAGAGCTGGTCGGTTGGACAAATCTGGAACTCGACTGAAGTTGAAGAATAAGATGTATGTTTCTAATTTCTCAGGTACTTTGAATTGTGAAGACTTGATTGATTGGATTGGTGAATTGGAAGACTACTTTGAGTTAAAGGATATTGATGATCGACTCAAAGTAAGATTGGCACAAACAAAGCTGAAGGGACATGCTGCTCTTTGGTGGAAAGAATTATAGAGAGATAGAGAAGAAGAAGGTGAACTGAAGATCACTAGATGGAGATTAATGGTGACTAAGTTAAAGGCTAAGTTCATACATGCTGACTATGAACTTGAGTTGTTTAAGAGGTTGCAAAATTTGAAATAGAAGGATTTGTCTGTGAAGGATTATACCGAGGAGTTCTATAAGTTGACTATTTGGTCTGGGCATAGAGAAATTTCCAAGGAGAAGGTAGCTCGGTATGTTAATGGTCTGAGATTCAATATTTAGGATGAGATTGGTATGCTGAAGACAAATTTGGTTGATGATGCTTATCAGTATGCTCTAAAGGTAGCAGATAAGTTAAAAAGAAAACATCAAGGTGGATCCAGAGGGAAGGAGAAACAGGATCACTCAGTCAAGGATAAGCCGTCTGTTGAAGATAAACCAAAACCTATTGAACTGAGGAAGAGGATAGGTAAGGTTCTCTTTAAGGGTACTTGTTTTTGTTGTGGTGAAGAAGGACATAGATTTTTTGAATGTTCCCAGAAGACTAGTGACCAAAGAGCTGCTATGGTGAATGAGGATGAAGACTTGGTGAATGAACTTGAACAAGGAGGAGACAGTGCTAGCTCGACAAGTGCTTTTGGTAAGAGAGTACTTGAACCTTGTCAAAGGAGTAATCTGTACAAGACTCGTTGTAAGTCTCCTAGTAAAATCTGCAATGTGATTGTGAATGGTGGTATACTTGATAACCTTGTAGCTAAGGAGATGGTTCAAAAACTTGGTTTGAAGAGAGTGAGACATCCTTATCCTTATAGGATTGGTTGGTTGCAAGATGTACATGCTTTGGAAGTGAGGGAGCAATGTCTTGTTGACTTTTAGATTGGCTAGTATAAGGATCAAGTGTTGTGTGATATTGTGGACATGGGTAGTTGTCACATATTGCTCGGTAGACCTTGGAAGTATGATTCTAGGGCTGTGCATGATTGTGTCAAGAACGTGTTTTCTGTTGAGAAGGATGGGCGAAAGTTTTCACTGATGTCTTTTCAAAATGAAGAACTTGGTAGGATGACCTGAGATTTGGGAGCCGAGTTGAGTTGAAGGATTCTGAAAGGGTTAGATATTAGTATGAGGAAAAAAATTGTGGAGTGTCAAGAAAAGAATTGAGAAGGAAAAGAAAGAAGAAGTGGATCTAGGGTAAGAATGTTGAAGACTTGGAGGACATGTATACAAAGAACTAGTTCAGGGTTAATGTATTGAATCACGTAAGATGTTCTTCCAACCTTTAAAGAACATATTTTTTGCACCTGGGGTGTCTGATGTAGGAGCATCCTGGGGTAGTTGGCAATCTTTCATGTTGGAGTGCTTTGACCTTAGTATTGGAGAACTCGGTTGGTATGGTGTTGCTCAGTTGCAGTGCTGGCTAAGTAACTCGATCATTGAAGGGAGGCTCATTCGCTGAAGGGAGGCTTGGTCATTGAAGAACTCAAAAAAATCTAGTGCTCGACATATTTTGTGGCTCAGCGATGCCGGGATTGCTCGACATGTGTTGGTTTTCTGATGCTCAACATTGCTTGGCTTTTTTTGCTGGCGCTCGACAGTTTGACTTGTCGACTACTGTTCTGGCAGATCTGGGAGTCCAAATTGATGGATTCAATTCGTGTAACATGTGATCATGACATGGATCGATCATTGGGATGTGTGTGGACCTATTTGGGTCTTGGATCTTTATCCTATGTGCATTTAATATCTATTTACAAGTCGACTTGTTGCGTGAATATGCATTTAATGTAAGGGTTTATTTAATTTTTAATTTAATAGGATGACTTGTGGCTTAGTTGGGTATAAATAAAGAGTGTTAGCTAGGAGATTGGGGATCAGATCATAAGATCATGGTGTGGATTTGAGCAGAACTAGTAGCTAAGTGTGGGCTTGGAAGACAAGAAGGTTGCTTGGTTTCTTGCGAGTACAAGCTCAAATTCTTCTTGGAGTTTCTACCAAAGTGTGGATCTAGGCTAGTTAGGAGTTGGATCTTGCGAGGTCTTGCACAATTCTTTTGTAATTATTTGTATTTGGCCGTAACCCGGAAGGCCTTACAACTGAGCATGTTGAATGAAAATATGATGATTTTGTTATAGGAATTTGCATTGTTGTGGATTTGAATCTCTGTATTTTTCTTATTTCCATTGTGTGATTGTTTAGTTGGGGGCTTGGATATCTCTTTTGGGGATTCTCATGCCTTGCACTGCATCAATAATTTTCCATTTAGTTTTATGCCCATTTTGGGAAACTATCTTAATATGTGTACATATTGAAAAATGATGCATAATAGAATCTTTTTTCTTAATATTTTTCTAACCCCCACCCTCACAATACACCTATAGATTTATCTATAACTTAACCATGCATGTACATATTATGATACATTCACCCAAATAATGCATCAATTATGCTCAATCCTATACCTACCCTATACCTTTTGGTATATACTAAATTTAATTATTTCCCTTTCCTAAATAATTTCCACGGTCATAATCTTGACCTTGTAGTTGTTGATTTGAACCTTAAAATTGTAAAGATTAAATTTAGCTAACTCTAATCCATTCCAATAGTCATTGTGAGTTAAATAAATACATGCTTATGTGAGTTGATGTTATGTGCTTATCCTAGATGTATTTAAAGATAAATCAAAAGAGAAAAAACAATTTAGTTGGTGTACTAAAATGAATCTACATATTATTTTAGAAAAAAATTGATCTCTTTTTATATATACACTCATTTTCTACAGAGAACATCTACCCTTGCAACATATTGACAATTATGTAAAGATTTATAGAACATATCTATGAATGCAAGATATTAAAATAGGTGCAAATATGTCACTAATTTATAAGTTTTCCACACTATAACATAGTCATAATTCTCTAATCCCAAGGAAAAATTCAAATAAAAAATCCAAATAAAGATCATACTCATCTTGATCCAAGACAATTAAAACTTAATATCATATCCTAGAAATAAACACCAATACTTATACTTTCCATACTTTTCTAGATCCAAGACAATCACAAGTCAACATCATACCAAATATTTATTCTCCATCAAGCCTAGAGCTAAACATCATTACACATCACATTTACTTTCCATACTTTAACATCTACTATTTTATAAAACACATGACCTTGGATTATTCAATTACTAATGTTAATTAATATATCAATATATTTACATATTATTCAATCAAACTTATCAAAACTTGAGAAAATACACAATTAATTCTAGACAAATATTTTATTTCTCCTTTCATTTTATACAAATTTCATCATGGTCACATATTTACACTAATTTATACTTATTTTTTTAGCCAAATAATAATCTTGTCTCTTATATTTTTTTTATAAAATAATATTAAATTACAATATAAGCAAACCATAAGAAACCAAAGCACTAAGCCCAATAGTGGTCCTATGAGACATCTACATATTTAGTTGCACTAAAATGAATCTACATTTTTTTTCTAGAGTATTGCTTGGTCTATTTTAATCTTTTACACTCTTCTTCCACATTTGACCTAGGAGAACATCTACCCTTCCAACATATTGACAATACTCTAAAGATTGGTAGATCATTTCTATGAATGTAAGACATTTTAATGGTGCACATTTAATACTAATTTTTAACTTTGATCCATTATAACATAGACAATATTCTCTAATTTGAAGGAAAAATCCAAATAAAGATCATACTCGTCTAGATCCAAGGCAAGAAAAATTCAATTCCATATTCTTCATCAAACCTAGATGTAAGCATCTTGTACCTTCCATACTTTTCTACATCCAAGACAATGAAAAGTCAACACCATACCAAACCTTTATTCTTCATCAAGCCTAGATCTAAATATCTTTATTTATCACATTTACTTTCCATATTTTAACATCTGTGATTTTATAATATGCATGCCCTCAGATTATTCAATTACTAATCTTAATTAATGAATAGTAACAAATTTACATCTTATCAATCAACCTTGATAAATCCTTGGGAAAGTATATTATCTTTACAATTAATTTAAGACAAATATTTTATTTTTCTTTCATTTTTACATTGTTTTTTAGGCTGCATGAATCAAGTAGCCTGTCTATAAACTACAATAAATTTTTTAACGTGACTGGTGATGCTAGTGCGACACACCCTCTAATACCACATGTGCTAGGGAAAACCAGACCTTGTGACTTCGTGCCTGCTAAAAAAGCTCTAATCAATCGAACCAACCCTCCAATCCCAATTTTACATAATTATCATAATCACATATTTACACCAATTTATACCTATTTTAAATCAAATAATAATCATGTACATATTTCTATTAAACAATATTAAATTACAATACAATAAACAAGCCAAAGCACTAAGACCAAAAGTGGTCCCATATATAAACTTAGAGCTTTACTTAAAAACTTCAAAATTATATGATAAATATAAGAGGCTAGTAGGCCATGTTTGGTAATGAGCAAATGATAAGTTCATTGATCACCGACAAGTATTTCCACCATTTACATTTGCCCGTCCACTTCATTAGTGTGTACAAAACCCAATTATTAATTATATATGGTTTGAAATCAAAATTATTACTTTATTTTAATAATAATATGTGGTTTGAAGTGAAAATTATTATTATTTTAATAAAAGATCTAAGGTGTTTTTCCATGTTGCCTCCTCGATATCAATGTCCTCAAGTAGACAATATAATAGGTTTAGTTATTAATAAAATAATACCACACTTAGACAAGAAGCTAATTAAATATTATGGCCGTACAATAATATAATTTATAAATAAAATATATATAGCATAAAGTGCAAGAAAATATTCATTCCCCACTACATTCTAAGGTTATGTTTGGAGTCATTATACCTTAAATTAAGATTTGGGACAACTGGTTATTTAAATCAAAAGCTCAAAAGACAAATTGTGGTGTTGATATTTTCCTAAAGGCCATCTTTAGTTGCTTAGTATACATACAACAAGGTACACATAAACAATGGTAATATGGATTGTCCTGTTTCTAATATAGATCATGGATAATTTAATTTTGGAAATAAATTAAAGTATGTTAAAAATATATAGAGGGATTTTAGAAAATTGAATTGTAAGATGATGTAATGTTAATAATTAAATAAAAAATATTCAAAAGAAAAAAAAAGGGATCTCTATTTTGATTTTGTTTAGTTAGGTTGCATTTTTTTTTTCTTTGTTTTAATGTTGGTATTTAAAAGATTAATAATATAATTTTATTTTGTGAGACTATTAATTTGACGTTTACTATTATATATTATTTTTATTTAGATTATCTTTGACTAACATGTAAAGATTAAAATATTAAATGTATTGTTGTCATGTGTTTTTTAAATAAGAAAAAGGAAAGATTATTTGATTTATAGCAAAACTTTAATGAAAGGAAATATTAAAAAAAAGGAATAATAGAAATTTGTTACAACTTATTTAAGAACCATGCTTTATGTTAAAAAAGATTAACACAAACTTTCCTCAAATAGACAAACAATTTTCTACAATAAGGACAACATCATGACCACATAGTGTACTTCTATATAACATAAATTATAGTTTGGACTATAAAATAAAACAAGTGCCACCCAGTATTTGCTTATAATCATATGCTTTTTAATTAGAAGATATTTAATAAAAAATAATTTGTATACAATTTTTAAGTAATTCAAAATTAAAATAATTATTTATATGATAATTTTTAGTAAATTTATTATTTTTTTTTTAAATAATTAGACAACCAAAATTAAAAGGACAGATGATTTTTTATTTTTTAAAATTAAAAATTTCACTTACTATTATAACAAAAGTTAGAATAATTGTTGAGTTCGCGGTCAAAGTTAGAATAATTGCTGAGCTGGGAGAAAGTTTCAACATAATTGTCAAGTTCGCGGTCAAAGTCATGCATTCGGCGACAACGACTCTTCAGCTGCTGCACATGGAGAAAACGAAGACCCCGGGGGAGGTTCAGAATGACGGGAAGCTCTTCCAATTCCTTGCGGAAGACTGGCTCAAGCTGATGCTTAATGGAGGGAGTAAAAACCCCAAGTAGTTTTCTGTTCTTTTTTGATGCTTGGTTCTGTTAGCTGTTTTCGTTGGTTGGCTATTTTTGGCCTGTTGGTTACTTTGTTTAACTTTTATGGCCGTATTACTGTTACTTGCTATCTTGCTTTAGGCTTTTTAAACTCTGCTGATACTAACATGCACAGACTGGTTATCAACTTCATGGTGAAGTTGGGGTCTGTTGGTGTTAACAGGCTGGTTACCAACTTCATGGTGAAGTTGGGGCCTGTTGTTTCTAGTTTTTGGTAGTTGATTTTCAAGAAAGGGATTGCCTGAGGGTCCGCTGACTCTGGTGGTGTGCACTTCTCGTGGTCGCTGTGTTTTTTTTCAGGTCAGCCCCCTTGTTCTCACTGCTTTTTTAATCAAAAACAAAAGTTAGAATAATAAAACTGTTATACACTCTAGCCTTAATAAAATTATTTATACCACATTAAACCTATGGTCCAATTGAAAATTGCCTCCAAAAATGTAATAGACATATTGTTTCCATAAAATTTGTGTATAACCAAACGTATTAGCCAATCAATGTGAAGAAAAATAGTTTTCATGATTTTGTAACTTAAATATTTCACATGTATACTTTAAAAAATATTAAAATTTTGTTTAAAAAAAAAAACTCAATTGTAATTGGTTGAAATAAATTATTTTAATAACTAATTAAGAGAAACTCATTGATATAGTAGCCTTGACAAATACTAATAACATGAAATATATAAATAAGAAATAAATAAATAAATAATTTAGACTTATGTAGATTTGAAGTTAAGACCTCTCAATTAGAAGGCTTTGTATCTTACACTCCACTCTAATAAGGTCATCCCAAAATAAATAAATAAATGTCAATCTATTTATCCTAACTTTTTTTACTTGATTATTAATAAAATATAATAATTTGAATAAAATATTCATAAACCAACTAAATTGTTGAAATAAACAATACAATTGACAAATGACAACTAACCCAACAAAAATTTAACAAATTAAATATATCATACATCTAAAATGTCAATTATTAATCTTTATCCAACATCCCTTTTCAAATTCTCAATCTTACTAATATTTTACATGATACCGTAGGAAAAATATTCAAAGCTTAAACCTTCTTGAAATAACATTTCATGACCATAGTTACTTAGTTGGAGAGAGGGTAAGCTTCTTTAAAATTTCTAAACGAGATCTCACCTATCTTTGAGGATCCCTGAATGTTAGCCAACTTCATCAATATCGAATTATTTATTAAAAACAAATATGACCCATTTTCCTAAGATTTGAAAAATTAATGCCTTTATGACATAACAACACATGAAAGTCAAATGAAAAGCATGGACATATGAATATGTAGGTAAGATATTGTAGGTTGCATTCATAGAAGTCCACATGGAATCATTTAGTTTGATGTGATCCTTTTTAAGACCCAACCAATGCACACAACTACCACTTTGAAAAACTAAAATCATAAATAAATGACCCCACAACTCTTACTTTTATCTTTGTGAAATCCCACAAGATATTGGATTTGAAATTGAATAAAGGTCATTATACAAAGATATTGTATTTCAAAATGAATAAAAGACTATTATTTTTACTTTGAGTGGTAATTATCAACCTTTTTCTTAAATATGTCAATACACATTCATTCAATCAACTTCTTGAGAGGGAAGGGAGGAAAGAGAATCCACAAATATGTTATCCATTTCCAGGCAAAATTATGATCACCTTTTTCTTGGGGTGAAAAAAAAGTGAGGAATTTGCATTTCTTTAGAATAGATGTGATTCCAAGCCGTCACATCCACAAAGTGTGGGGTAGTCATGATCATCCTTGTTGAAATGTGATGCCTCAAAGTTTTCTGAGTTGGCTTAAATAGATTCATACTTTTTTCATGTTGGCCTTCCATAAATATGCAATCAAAAACCTTATTTTCTATTGATTTGAAGGTTTGAAAGAGAAAAGTTTGTGCCCATCATATACTATTAGAAGCCAATGTAAGGATGTCATGTGTCATATTATAAATATGCAAATCAAAAGTATTCATTTTGTTGTGGTTTTGAAGGTTTTGAAGATAAAATTTTGTGTTCGTGATATACAGGTATAAGTCAATGGATGTCATGTGTCATATTATAAATATACAAATCAAAAGTATTCATTTTGTTGTGGTTTTGAAGGTTTTGAAAATAAAATTTTGTGCTCATGATATACAGGTATAAGTCAATGGAAGGACTGTATGTGTCATATTATAAATTATCATTGATATTTTTTTTCAATGTAATGGTCTTTTGTAATAGAAACAATTTTTTTTTAATAGTTCATGATATTGGATAATGTAATTTATGATTACCGAAGATTATATATGATTTTTTCATATTTTTATTGTGTGAGGTATTTAATTGTATTTCAATATGAGTTGTACATATCTTATTTCTCATTAGATTCAAATTCGTGACCTCTCTTTAAAGAGAATATTTTTTCACTAACAATTCAACTTATGCCTATTCACCAAGAGTCTTGAAACTGACCCAATGTTCAATTGTATTTATAAGTTGTATCTATTTATGGTTTAGTTTCTATTTGTTTGTAGATGAGGAAATACATATGTTCATTTTACATTGTGTTATCTATGTAGATGTTTTTAATTCTAATTATGGTATGCCATTTTTTTTTGTATGTTTACTAACCATGTGTTCAAATTCAACAATTTGATATGCACTATTTCTAAGTTCAAAACTTTTCTAACCCAATTTGTGACAAATTTTCCATTCTAAAGGGAATTACACCTATAACTTTAATTTCTAATCAAATTGAAAGTGTGTCTTTATCCCCAATATCCAAAGTTTAAATCCCCACTTTTTTCGAAACTATCTCTGCTAGATTATGACTATTACTAGCCAATGTCGACATTAAAATATTAAATTGAAATTCCATAAAACTGGGTGAGTTTTTTTGCTTTGCTAGGGTTTTGTGTTGCGTAGCTATTATGAGCCCTCATGTCCTTTCATACTGCATTTACTGCGGGAAATTTCTTGGTATTTATGGCCCCGACCACCATTCGCCCAACAGTTGATGTTGGTGCTAGTGTGATGACGGATAACAATGGCGCCTCCAAGCAAGAGACCTCGCAAGTTTGTTCCAAAAGTGTTCCATGAGGTATATCCCAGCCTAATATTGTTTTACCCATTCATGAGTTTGATGATGCATGTACTTGGCTTGAAACACATAGTCTTATTGGTTACTTTCTGGGTCGCAACCCTCTTGAAGGCGTTATTAAAGATTGGGTTGCGAAAGCCTGGACTCCTCATGGAATCTGCCTGGATGGAATTCAGAGTCTTACCAAAGGTTTCTTTTTGTTTCATTTTTCCAACCCCACCCATGTGGATGCCTTTTTCGCCAAAGGACCCTAGAATATTAGGGCTTCCCTTTTAGTTTTCCAATGCTGGTCTTGAGACTTTTCTGTCTCTGACGACAAGAAACTAAAAGTTCTCGTGTGGGCTGAGTTTTCTTATCTCCCTCTACCTTGTTGACCTTTCAAGCATGGCATTGTGCAAACGCCAGGTAGGGTTATTTGTAGTGAGCATGACCGTTTTCTTAATCCTCAGCCCCAGAAGAGGCTTTGTGTTGAGGTCGACCTTTCTAGGAACCTTAAAGATTTTATTGAGATTCAGGTTGGTGAGATCACCTTCACTCAAAAGGTACTTTATCTCAACCTTCCCAACACTTGTTATCATTGTCATGAATCTGCAGAGCACAAGATTAAGGACTGCCCTTTGGCAGTTCCTCGAACTAAATCTCCTCCTAAGGACTCTAGTTCTCGGCCAACCGATTCTAGTAAAAAAGAGGAAACCAAGAAAGGCGACTGGGTAACAGTCGGCCGCAAGAGTAAGCACGCCAAGTCTTCCACTTTGGCTTCCACTTCACAGCCACCACCTCCACCTGTGGAGGCCTGTAGTAAAAGTGTGGCTCCTATTTCAAATCCTGGCCAGCAGTTGAAGGAGATCCTTGATTTCGTTGTTAACCCTCCTTGGGTTCGCACGCCTCAGGAAACTTCTACGATTTCTTCCCCTCATTTTTTGTCACTCGCATAGCCCTTTTGGGTGTGTCAAGGCCATGCTTGAGGGTGTTCCAGAAAAACACATAAATATTTCCATGGAGTCTCCTAGGAATGATTTCACTCTAGCTTATTTTTCAAATAGTTTTGCTTCCCTTGGGTATGGTGATGGTATGGACGACACTATTTTCTCATGAAGTACATCTCTTGGAATGTTCAGGGTCTGACAGACCTGCCCAAAAACTATTTTGTTAGGGATGTGCATCATCATGTTAGTCATCTGGATGTGTTATGCCTCCAAGAAGTTAAAATTTTTGGTTTCTTGCTTGATGTTTCTTGTAAGGTTATTTGGCCTAAGAGCCTTGCTCTTTGTTCTCAGCACGAGGCTAGTTGAGGTGGATTTGTTACTCTACTTGCTCCTCATTGGCATTCATTTTTGGTTAATCATAGCTTAGATCCCATGCAGAGATGTGTCTAGGCCACTTTCATTATTGAGAATGATTCTTTTGGCATAGTTAATGTTTATGCACCCAATGATGTTGAAAGATCTTACCTTTGGCGTTGGCTTGCAGATTCTCTTCCACCTGCAACTTGGCTTTTTGCAGTGACTTTAATATGGTTGAAGTGGATTTTGATAAGGATGACCTTTTGCCTTTTCAATAGAAAGTTGGTGAGAGAGAAGCATGGTACTACATGCATAATAAATTATGCCTTTTTGATCCCAATGTTGGCCGCCGTCGTCCCGATGGGGTTTGGCACACTTGGTCTAATTTTAGAGCCTCTTCTGACAGAATTAATAAAAGGCTTGATTGTGCTATGATTTTAGCACAATATTTTTTCTCTTTTTCTGAAATGCAAGCCTTACCGATTACTCCTCTTGTTGATGTGACCTTTTCAGATCATTTCCCCATTCAATTTAATATTGTCTGGCAGACAGCTAAGTCATGGCCTCCCACCACTCAGTTTTTTTTCAATACTTTTGTCCTTCACCACCCTTCCATGGTGGTCCACATTCCTCGATTTTGGAACCTTGAGCCTCGGCCGTCACATTCGCCTGGCTGGATTCAGTGGTGGAATGATGCCATCCGATGTACGACACATTTTCTGTGCATTTATGCCAGGCAACTTGTCAAGTATCATCATAGATCTTATGATGTCAACACCAAAGCTCTTCATCTTTCCATGGAGGCCTTAGCTCATGATCCGTTCAATCAAGACCTGTAATTCCACCTTGCCAAGATACGTCTTCAGAAGAAAGTTGCAGACAACTATGTTGCCAGAGGTACTCAGATCAAATCTCAAATGTACTGGTTAAAGATCGGAGATTAAGCATCTAAAGATTTTTTTGCTGCTCTCCGCACTCGTCACACCAATGTGGGCATAACCAGGATTAAATAAGGTCAAGCCCTTTTTATGGAGCTTCCTGATATATTGCAGGCCTTTGTTTGTCATTACGAAAATGTTTTTTCCACGCAAGGCTCTACTCCTGCCAGTGATCAAGCTCTTTCTTATTGCATTGATTTTGTTCCTCATTGCGTCTCCCCTTCTCAGCGTGCTTTCTGTGATCAACTTCTTACCTTACAGGATCTGTGTGAAGTTGTTTTTACCATGGCTGATGATAAAGCCCTAGGCCGTGATGGCTTCCCCTATGATTTTTATAAAACCCTCTGGGATTCTATTGGTCCTTATTTGCACTGGGTTTACCTCAAAGCCTACCATTCCCAACCTCTGGGGGACATCATCAACAAAGGTAATATTAAATTTATTCCCAAATATGGGGACCCATAAGATATATACAATTGGTGGCCCATTACCTTGCTTAATGTCTCTTACAAGATCATTGCTAAGACTTTGGCTCTCAAGATTTGCCACATCCTACCTCAAATTGTGCGGCCAGAGCAAACTGGTTTTATTAAATCAATATTTATTCTTGATAATATCATAGCGGTTTGGGAAGGTTTGGAATGGGCTCGTAAGTCTCACCAGAAAGCCCTTTTTTCTTAAAATATATTTTTCTAAAGCTTATGACCGCATTGAATGGCCTTTTATTTTAGCTATGCTTCACGCTCTTGGTTTTGGCCCCAGATTTCTTCAATCTGTGCATATGCTTTTCACGGATGCCTTAGCTTGCATCACCACTAATGGCAGACAATCCTCTACTTTTGGGCTCTTCCGATCCATCCGGCAAGGTTGTCCTCTAGCTCATGCCTTGTATGTTCTGGCGGCCGAGGGATTTGGTTACTTTTTAGCTCATTCCATTTCTATGGGCCGTGTTCGTGGAATTGCTTTACCTGATTCTACCCAGCAATTGGTCAATGTCAACTTCTGATCAGTCATTTAGGAAATTTCTAATATCAATTTTTAGTTAACTGGAGTGTTTCCGAAATGAGAAACAGAAAAAAATTAGTTAACTGAACAAAATAGATTTGTTTCTAATTTGATGTTCAGTCAACTGAAATTATGACATAATATGCATTTTTTGAATATTTAAATGATTTAATGCCCTTTTTACTCAACTTAATATTAATTCCTTTTTGAATTTAATTGACAATTAGTTGTTTATTTTTATTTTTTTTGATAGGCAAAGGCCGAAGCCATGATAAATTTATTAATCATAAGTTTCATTACAAAACATTCTGTTCACTATGGGCACTGGTAGGAAAGAACGGAAAAAGGAAACCTCCAGTCTAGCTTGGGACAATGTCCAGATCATACATAGTCATATCAGGGGCATACCCCTTTTTATAGAAAATTAAACAAGATTTCTTTCCCCAAAATTACAATAATCCATAAACTGTTCATATAAATTTAAAAGTATATTTTAATAATCTTCCACACACTATGCACCAAGGGTACTTGGCTTCTTTCCCTTCTATTTCCTGCAACACCCAACACAACAAAACATTCTATCTACTATCTAAGTTAGCATAAGAGGTTAAAGGCTCAAATCATTAAATAACTAAAACTAAGAACCCGGTTATAATTTAGTTAGGGTATTACCTAAACTTTCTCTTTCGGGGTATATACTTTACAAATTATAATTCAGAAGACTGCCTGTCTTAAATATTCTTTATTCAAAATTTATTTAATAAGATCAAAGACAAATCTACCCGAGTTAATAAGGAATTAATCTACAGAAACCTCTATTGAGTTAGTCTTAAGGTCTAAGACAAATATTATTATCAATTAAAATCCCAATGAAATATAGTTTCAAAAGACCAGATTTACCTTATACCAAAGCATCACTATCCAGTTACCTTTGTAAATAACTGAACCTCAAAATCTAAAATTTGTCCTATCCTTGCAGTGAGAGGAAAGTGTTGAGGAGGTACAATGAAATGGGGAGAGATATCAAAATAGGTAACCTTTAGTAAATGTTATTAACTCAAAATAGAACTTTGTCTGTAATCTTTAACCAGGAGAGACAATCTCATCTAAGGCGTTAATCATACAGAGCCCTTTGCCAAAGGAGAAATAAGGGATAGGGTCAGAAAAGTACAGATTTCTGAATAGCAAATATCTCACAATCCATCCTTGAACTATTCCATGAAATGTAAACAACTAGTATATATATATATATATATATATATATATATATATAAAATTGTTAGAGTAATTAAGTGATTTCACTTATTAGTTAAATCATCTTGATTTAATTATTAAGTCACTTATTA
>MU227134.1:3641464-3677195 GCA_018584345.1 Thuja plicata
TATACATATATATATACATATATATATATATATACATATATGTATATATACATATATATAAATGTATATATATGTATATATATACATACATACATATATATATATGTATATACATATGTATATATATACATATGTATATATATGTATATGTATACATATGTATATATATATATGTATATATATATGTATATATATGTATATATATGTATATGTATACATATATATATGTATATTGTATGTATATGTATATACATATGTATATATATATATACATATGTATATATATGTGTATATATACATATGTATATATATATATGTGTGTGTGTGTGTGTGTATACACACACACACACACACACACACATATATATAGACACACACACACACACACACACACACACACACACACACATATATATTCACACCATTCATAGAAAATGAACGAAACATTATATGAAACACACATTTATGGGATATCACAACATTGAAGTTGTTTCACTAAGGAAATCCTAAGGAAAACAGATAGAGAAAACTCAAAATTAAAAGTCATTCGAAGAATAAAAATCATAATAGTTTATGAGAATCTTCCTTTTAGAGGACCAAGTTTAATTTGAGAACAACTACTTCTATTTAGAACATACTATGATCCACCTCCTTAGTTTCAGATTCACTAAAACCATCTCTTTCTGTGTTCTCCACATCATCATCTCTTATGAAAACAACAAACTGATCTTCTTCCTCATGAGGACGGATATGGAAGAAAATGAAAAGGAACTCCATATTCCTTCTAATAGAAGGTTTTGTTTCGATGAAAGAATCAAAGTATTTAAATTCAAACACTGGGTACGAAGGTACAAGAACTCCCCCAATGGTGGGATAATCATAGAATCTCGGCTTTGGAATAGACAAGTCTGGTCTAATATTTTGGATCACTTTCCCCAAGTTGTGAAGATAGATAATTCTACATAAACGCTGAATATCTTCCTTCCCTAGGTCACCTTGGAGGGCTGAAGCAATAAACATTTCTGGGATATCAAAATTAACCCTAAAAAGTTTGAATTGGTGATAAATTCAGTACCCAGGATTTTGAAGACTGGCCTGAGAATTAAGTTATGGGTTCATAACATTATAGCTTTCAGACGATTGATGGTAATTTTTCTATCAAAAGCAATCTGGACTTTGGAGCTTGTGATTTTAATGGATGTAGTCACGATTGAAAGGAATGAAAACATGGGGAACAAGGGATCACATTTAGGAAAGGAAACTTATAGATTTTGAGAAGACCGTTCACTACCCCACTTGGAAAGCAAACATCAGATACTAGGAAGGCCAAGGATTAGCCAGGGAAGTTACAAGGGTTACAAATAGGAAGTCGCCTTTATTAAAACCAAATAATCTTAGATATTGTTTGGAGTTTTAGTAATCAGGGATTAATGACTAGTTTAGTTCTAAAATAAATGCACTTCATACAATCTTAAAAATGGGTAATAAATCTAATCTACCATCTCTATTGATTTATTTGATGTTAGAGATACTGCATTCATAAATTATAGGGAGTGGCTAACCTTAGTTTCTTACAGAGGGAAAGAAAGACAAAGTCAAAATGAATATATAAATATATATATGTGATGAACTACAACTGATTGAATGTTTGAAGTCATTTGTTGATATTCAACCGAGTTGCAGAAGTGATGATAAACATTATCAGTTAATGTATTGTCATCGATGTCAACTTATTTGAGTATTATTATGGTGGAAAATATTTTTTGTGAAATGAAGATCTGGAACAAACAATGTTTATGTGGTCCTAAATTGATGAGTTTTGTATACACTGAGAGAGAGTGAACACCGAGTAAAACACAGTGTATATCGAGCACAGTATTAACTGAGTAAGGGATCGCCAACACAACAAGGTATTGACCGAGCAATTAATTCAATCTGAGGCTGACTAAGATGTTGAGCTGACAATAGATGATTTCGAGGTAAAATATAATTTTTTTTATTTGATCAAACGATCAAAAAAATTCAAAGAAGATCAGACGACAAATATTGAAATGTGTTTTTAACACAACTACTGAGGATGGTTTAAGCATGAAAATGAATGATGGAGATTAAGTGGAAAAATTTGAAGGATGCAAATTAAATGAGACATGATGTCTATATAAGAGACAAGAGATTCATTTTGAATCACATGATGCTATGTTGTGCATACATGTGAGTTTCTGCATGACTGATCAAACTGGTTAAAGATAGAACCAAGCATTTTTTGCAAACATACCCGAGTGATAGAGGAAAGAGAAGAACCAAGCAGAACAAGTATGAAGTATAAGATGAATTGAAGAAGTACAAATTGATCAGAGGTATTATGTAGTTAGCATAGATCTAAATATATGCAAAATAGAGTTGTATTTGAATCAGATCATTACTGTATCAGTTTAACAATTGTTATAGATAAATATCTTAACCAAGTAGGATAATGAAAGTCCTTATTATAAAATTCAGAGAATGTTGAGTGTTTTCTTGTTGACCCCATAGTGAATGGATGGTCAAGAGAGAACTATTAGTTTTAAATCCTCTAACCAGGTCACATTTAACAGTGTGCATTGTAACCTTTAACAGGGTTAGCTCTTCATCGAGCTCACTTTAGAAGAGTGAAAATATTTTGGGTTATCGGTCCTAGGTGGTTTTTCCCTTAGTAGGGTTTCCACGTTAAAAATCTGTGTGTCAATGTGCATGAATGATTGTGGATTGTTATTTTAATTTAAAATTCACTTTATTGACCTAGCTCGGTAGTCACAGTATTAATTTACTGATACTCGGTAGACAACTTAACAGTAAGTTTTGGAATCATAGATTATATTTCATCGAGCTGAGTATTATATTTGAAATTTTTTTAGTATACATATGGAGAAATTTGGGACTGTAGGATAATTTGTGAGGAAACTGATTCACCCCCCCTCCCCCCTTAGTTATTCTAACAATTGGTATCAGAGCATACAATGCTTAGAAGAATTTTTTTGAAGGACTTAAGGTAAAGATCATAAGATGTATAAACACACCTAAGCTGAACAAGGATAACTTCTCAACATGGAAAATAAGAATGAGACTATACCTATCAGGAATTGGAGACAACATTGTAGATTATCTAGATAATGAATTCATTCTACCTTCTGGACCTTTGAATGTTAATCAGATGAAAGAGAAAAATGAACATAACCTTATCATGGTGGAGATATCTTCTTCACTCATAGATGATGAATTTGAGGACACCAAGACATGTACAACTGCCAAAAAGATGTGGGATCATCTTTCACTAGTTTATGGAGGAGACGCAAATGTACGGAGAGAAAAAGCTGAAAGTATTCATGGAAAGTTTGATGACATGAGAATGAAGGAAGGAGAGAACATAACATAGTATAGTACCCTACTTAAGGAAGTGGTGAACGCTATTTGAGGATTTGGTGGAACCATTGATGAAGACACAATTGTGAGTAAGATTCTCAGAACTCTATTGCCTATTTATTCTATAAGAGTTTCTATAATACATGAAATGAGAGAAACACCTAGAAATAACATTACTGTTGATAGTCTTGTTGGAAGATTGATTTAGTTTGAGTTGAATAATTTTTACAACAGTATTGTACCATCTATGGAATCTACATTTATGTCTACTTTGAAAATTGGTAAATCTAGTAGCAAACACATAATCATATACAATCGTGACAGTGATAGTGATGACAAGGAACTAGATGAACTTGAAGCTTTAATGGCTAGAAGATTGCATAAAGGAAAAGGAAGATATAAAGGTAAACTACCTTTGATATGCTTTAACTATAAAGAGATTGGCCATTTTGCTACAAGATTCCCTAACATAAAGAGTGATGATAGAAATGATAGATCTAATGACATAAAGGATGACCGAGACTACAGAAGCAACCGATAGTATGATAGAAGAGATAACCGAGATTATAAAGATAAAGGCAAGAAGTCTTGCTACATTGCTGAAGATAAAGAAAATGATACTGGTTCAGATACTGATGAAGATATTGAGACAATGTTCATAGCTTTGAAGGATGATTCAGATGAAGATGAAAGTTATGTAGAAATAACACTTATTTCTAAAGTTACTAACATGATATTTGGGTTATTGATAGTGGCTGTACACATCGTATGACTAGTGATAAAGGAAAATTTGAATTTCTTAAATATTATGATGGAGGATTAGTAAGAATGGGAAATGACACACCCTATTAAGTAAAAGGAAAAGGTACTATTATGATGAACAATCAAATCAAATGTTAAAATGCTTATTGGGTAAAAGGAATTAACTACAATTTGTTGAGTGTTTCATAGTTGAATAGCACTGGTCACCGAGTTGCATTTGAGAATAGAAAAGAAATGATCTATGATGGAAATGTTAGTAATAACTGAGATGGGGGGGGGTTGAATCAGTGGCCTCAAAAATATTCCAATTAATCAACCCAAAAACTTAGTACCACAATATTAAGCCTCTAGTTATCTTTAGTCCTATAAGATGAATGCCTTCAAATATACTAATTAAATAGCTACTTCTCGGAGTGCTTTGTTAAACCTTATACTTTATGTTTACCGAATAACAGTCCTTCAATTTACCAATCAATCTAGATTAGCTATGTGTAATGCAAAACACTAAAGTAATGACTCATAAAAACATTGACACGTAGATTTTTAATGTGGAAACCTTGTTAAGAGAAAAAAACACTTGGGACCGGTAACCCAAAATTTTCACTCTTCTGAAGTGAACTCGGTGAAGAGCCAACCCTGTTAAAGGTTACAAACACACTGTTAGGTGTGACCTTGTTAGAGGATTTAAAATATTAGTTTGTCACTTGATATCAGGCATTTCTATGCTACCTTCCTTGTCTAAACTCTTCTGGTTTGTCAAATGGTATCTGGCATCTCATGCTATGTTCATGATCAAACTTTTTGATACTCCTTGGGATGTATCTCAATATAGAAAGGATCTTTAAATCCTGATCGGTTAAGAGACTTTCTGAATCAGTGGTTAAACTGAAATAGTGTGATCTGTTCATATATACAACTTATACTTGCAAATTTTTAGATCTATTATAAGCTCATTAAACCTATCTGATCAATATATCTTCTCAATACCTTTTCTCCACTCTTGTTCTACTCGGTGATGCTATGCTCTGTTGCTCGGTGTCCACAGAAATCTTAAGCTATTTCCTCAGCTTGATTGATCAGGACTGTATGAATTTTTTCTTCATCAGTTTCTCTCCAACATCCTCTTTTAATTCACTCCCCTTAATTCGTAATGAATTAAGTTGTCTCTTTATAGACATGATATCACCATTTCTAGGTTCTTGATTTTTTTGATCTTGGCGTGATCCACAATCTTAGCCAATCTGATTTAAAGAATAACTTCCTATTTTATCTCGTAGAAATATTCTTTCCAACTAGACAAAACAAATTTAAATGCTTTACTTATCTTTGGCTTTATCTTGTTGATGAAAACAATGATAACTACTAGTTAAGTCTATATTTAGCTCTACCAGCTAGATATTTTTTCATTTATGAACTCTAGTTAACTTCGGTGTTTTAACTCTTTAAAAGCTTTGGTCAACACTCCAGTTCTCCTCAGGCTTCTTCGTCAGGGTTGTCTGTCTGTCGGGTTACACTGTGATTATGGCCATCGGGTATGCTTGTGATTCTAATCATCGGTAATGCTCATCAGGTTTCTTGCTCAGGAATCACTGTGACTTAACTTTTGGTAATCTCTGTCCATCAGGTTCTACTAGCCGTCGATGTTTGAAGTCACATAGTGAATACTTGTCTTTTATGCATTACTAAAAGCATAATCTTTATCTCTCTGATTCTTTGAAGTCTTTGACACTTTGATTGTAACCAATTAGATTATATCAAGTTGACATCAATAAAAATACAATCCATTAACTGATTTAATATCTTGAATTATCTTTCTGCATTTTGGTGATCAACTTAACATCTTCAAACATTCAATTAGTTACATGTCATCAATCTCTCCCTTTGGCACTGATGGCAACACACTATATTATTACTAATACAATATGAAATATAAAAGTTTCATCAATCTTTCCTATTTTAACTATTACAAATGTCTGGCTTTTCGTAAGCTCAAAATAGCTTTGATTTGTTTCTTGTAGAGTGGGTTTCTTTAATCTTCAATCCCTTCATTGGATAGATGATGCATCTTCTGTCTCTGTTCTGATATATTCTCTACCTTGACTGTTCCTCTTCTTGATAATTTATTTTTCTTTTGACAAAAATCTCTCTCTTTGTATGACCCCTCTCCCTTTGTTACTTCTCTCCCTTAGATGGATATTTCATATGTAATCAATCTCTCTCCATTTGAATATTTATTATCTCTTCCTTTTGATTCCTAGGAACTTTTCTTCATGGATGCTGATATAATATTTTCCTGATAATGAGATCATCTCTCCCTTGTGATTCCTGATATCTCTCCCTTATGATAATGAGATAATATGATCATGAGATAATCTCTCCCTTTGACAACAATGCCAAACAAGTTTCTTCTATATTATATTCCACCCCTTTATATAATATATTCCTTGAATTTCCCTATCCATTAGAAATACAATGTCTCTTGTATTCAATGTAGTTTTGTACCTTGTTATGTACAGATGTATCTATTGTTGTTCATCTCGGTGTATGCATCAACATGAATGGTCTTTTGATTATGTGTAGGCTGATGCAGCCTCCTAGCCAGCTTACTGACTGATAGACAAGGGTTGTACCCCTAGACTTTGTCTCAGGTACTCAAATGTATCTTTTGGTAATGGCTTGGTTAATATATTAGCTAATTGTTCCTTTGATTGAACATATTCTAGTATCACCTCCTTTGCTTGCACTTGTTCTCTCAGATAGTGATACTTGATAGCAATATGTTTAGTCTTAGCATGCATGGCTGGATTCTTAGAAATGTTAATTGCCCTGGTATTATCACAATAGATAATTACTGCTCAAGAATCTTCATATTTATACCTTCCAGCAACCGTTTGATCCATGCAATATTGGAGCAATTTTCAGTAGAAGCCACATAATCTACTTCTGTAGTAGACTTAGAAATGCATCTTTGCTTCTTGCTGATCCATGTGACAAGTCTGTCACCCATGAAGAATGCTCCTCTAGTTGTGCTCTTTTGGTCATCAATGTTTCCAGCCCAATCAACATCTGTATAGACTTGTAACTCAAATTTTCCTTCTCTTTTATACCATAAGCCACAGTCCTCGGTGTTCTTTAGATATCTCAGAATTCTCTTAACAATAGTCATATGTGATTCTTTGGGATTAGCAGAGAATCTTGCAACTATTCCAACTGCATGTGCTATATCTAGTCTGGTATGAACAATATACATTAGTTTGCCCATAATTGATCTATACAAGGTCTGATTTACCTAATTTGATTTGTCTTCTTTTTTCAGCTTACATCTGATAGCCATAGGTGTTCCAACTAGTTTGGAATCTTTCATCTTGGATATCTTTAGCACTTCCTTGATGTATTTGGACTGAGTGATATATATGCCTGCATCTTGTTGAAGAATCTGTAGAACAAGAAAGAATTTGATCTCCCCAAACATAGACATTTCAAATTATTTTCTCATTTCACTAGCAAAGTATTTGCATAACATTTCATTTCCCCCAAAACTGATATCATCAACAAAAATTTTAGCAATCAGAATATTACTGTTGGTATCTTCTTTTAAGTACAAATTGCTATTTTTTCAAGTTCTTACAAATTTAATGCTAATGAGATAGGAGTGAAGTCTTTCATACCAGGATCTAGGTGCTTGTTTCAATCAATACAAGGCTTTATGTAGTCTACATACCATGTTTCTCTTTTCTAGATCAACAAACCCTTCTGGTTGTTCAATGTATACCTCTTCTTCCAGTATTCCATTTAGGAATGCAAATTTGACATCCATCTGGTATACCTTGAATCCTTTAAATGCAAAATAATAAAGTAAGATTCTAACTCCTATTCTAGCAATGGGTGCAAATGTTTCTCCATAATCAATACCTTCTTCTTATGCATACCCCTTGCATACTAACCTTGCTTTGTTTCTTGTGACCTCTCCATTCAGCTTGTTTCTGAATATCCATTTGGTACCGATGACATTCTTGTCATCTGGTCTTGGTTCTAGCATCCATGTGTTGTTCTTCTCAGTATGTTCTATTTCTTCATTCATAGAACTGACCCATTCTTCATTCTCAAGTGCAGTATTAACATATTTAGGCTCAAAATCACAAAGTAAACGTCTAGTGTTTAGTGAATTACTTCTTGTTCTCATTCCATCCTTCTTGTCTCCTATGATTTTATTGTGTGGATGATGTCTTCTGACATACTTTTCAAGTTTTGGTTCATCTCTTTGTTCATCATTTTGATAATCTTCTTGACCTTTGTTCTGATCTCCATTGCTCAGAACATCATTTTGAGGATTTTCCTAATTTTTGATAATTGCAGCCTGATGCTCTGGTGCAATGTTCTATTTCTTAGGAGCAATACACTATTGATCAAGTAGAGTGTTAGGTTCTGTATAAACAAACTTGTTGTAGTCCTCTGCTTCTCTTCTTCTTTCCTTATCATTCTTTTCTACAAATTCATCTATTTTCACATTTGCACTTTCAATGATCTTGTTAGATGACTTGTTAAGAAATTTATAAGCCTTGATTTTGGTTGAATACCCTAGAAAGATACCTTCTTCACTTTTGGAGTCAATTTTTCCATTTATATCATCTTTCAAAATATAACATTGACTGCCAAAGATTCTGAAGTAACTTATATTGGGTGTGTGACCATACCAAAGCTCATAGGGTGTATTCTTTGTGTCCTTCTTCAATTGTACTCTATTTAATGTATAGAAAACAGTACTGACAGCTTCCCTCCAGAAATTTTGAGTGATTCTCTTCACAATCATCAAAGGTCATGCATAGTCAACAATTGATCTATTTTTTCTTTCAGCAATTCCATTTTGCTATGGTGTTCTTGGTGCAAAAACCTATCTTTTAATTCCATGCTCATTGCAATAGTTAGTGAATTCATCTAAAATAAATTCCCCTCCTCTATCTGACCTTAAGCATTTCAATTTCTTTTCATTTTGTTTTTCTACCATAGCCTTATACCATTTATACATCTTGAATGCTTCTGATTTATCTTTTAAGAACATAACTGTCATCATTCTATAATAATCATCAACAGAGAGAATAAAATACCTATCTCCATAGTAACTCTTTGTCCTCATGGGTCCACATAGATCAATATAGACTAATTCTAGAATTTCATTAGATGTATGGGTTTTACTCTTGAAACTGGACTTTGTCATCTTACCTTTTTGACAATTTTTGCACATGATATGCTTGGGCTTATTCATGCTTGGTAAGCCTCTGACATTCCTTTTATTGCTTATCTTTATCATGTTGTCAAAATTCACATGACACAATATTTTGTGCCACAACCATATGTCTTCATTTCTAGCCATTAAACAAGTGGTGTTAATATCATCAAGATAGAAAAGGTTACCTTTTGTTTGCTCACCGGTTCCGATCAACCTTCCCGATTCATTGAAGATCTCTGCCTTCTTATTTTCAAATGCCACTCGGTGACCTATATTATTCAGCTATGAAACACTTAACAGATTATAATTCAATCCTTTTACCCAGTAAGCATATTCAAATTTGATCAGTTTATTCAACATTATAGTTCCTTTACCTTCAACTAGACAAGGTGTATCATTTTCCATTCTTACTGAACCACCATTGTAGTATTAAAAAGTCTCAAACTTTTTATTTATGACTGGTCATATGGTGAGTGCAGCCACTATCTATGATCTAGACATAATTCTTACTAACCTTAGATATGAGTGCAGTTTCTACATACCTTTCTTCTTCTTCGTCTAAATCATCCTTCATGCATACAAATACCATCTCAATGCCTTCTTTTGATTTGGTTTTAGTGTCATCAACTCTGTTCTCAGCTAGGTAACAATATTTCTTCCCTTTGTCCTTGTAGTCTCGGGTATATCTTTTGTTAGATTGTTGGTTGCTTCGGTAATCTCTGTTATCACCTCTATCAAACTTCTTCTCATATGATTTTTCATTACTTCTGCCATCTTTTCTTCTATTAGGAGATCTTGTAGCAAAGTGTCCAACCTCTTTACAATTGAAACATACAAGTGGTAATTTACCTTTGTATCCACCTTTTCCTCTCTATAATCTTCTTGCCATTAATTCTTCAATCTCATCAAGTTCTTGATCCTCATTATCACTTTCACTATCATTTCTAATAGCATGTCTATGACTTAAATTACTTATTTTCAAAGCAAATATGAAAGTAGATTACATAGATGGTAATACACTATTATCAAAGTTATTCATCTCAAATGAAATCAGTCTACCAATCAGACTATCTAGAGTAACTATATTGTTTGCAACTACTCTCATTTCTTGACTAGCAGAATCTCTAATAGCATATAGAGGCAGTAAGGTTCTTAAGATTTTACTTACCATTGTCTCCTCTTCAATTACACCTCCAACTCCTCGGATAACATTTACTACCTCTTTGATTCTGCAGCTATACTTAGTGATATTTTCTCCTTCTTTCATGCTTAGGTTATCAAACCTCCCTCTTAGGCTTTTTGCCTCAGCTCTTATTACATTAGCATCTCCTCCATGTACTAGCTTCAACTTATCCCACATTTTCTTTGCAGAGGTGCAGGTTTTGACATCTTCAAACTCAGCATCAGAGAGTGATGAGGCAAGTTCTATCATCATGAAATTATGCTCATGCTTTTCTCTTAATTTCTCAAGAGTGTGAGGTCTTTTAGGCAACACATATTCAGTATCAAGGTGTTGAGTAACATCATTACCAATACCTGATAGGTGGAGTCTTATTCTTCTTTTCCATGATGCAAAGTTGTCTTTATTCAACTTGGGCACATCTCATTTATTCATCTTGTGATGTTTTTGCTTGAGCTGTTAAACTCCTTTTCTAAGCACACAATCTTTGATACCAATTGTTAGTAATAACTGAGAGGGAGGGGGGGTGAATAAGTGGCCTCAAAAATATTCCAATTAATCAATCCAAAAACTTAGTACCACAATATTAATCCTCTAGTTATCTTCAGTCCTATAAGATGAATGACTTCAAATATACTTATTAAATAACTACTGCTCAGAGTGCTTTGTTAAACTTTATTCTTTATGTTTACAAAATATTAGTCTTTCAAATTACCAAAAAACATTAAATTACTTAGAGTATACCGATCAATCTAGATTAGCTATGTGTAATGCAAAATACTAAAGTAATGACTCATAAACACATTGACACATGGATTTTTAATGTGGAAACCATGTTAAGGGAAAAACCACTTGGGACCGGTAACCCAAAATTTTCACTCTTCAGAAGTGAGCTTGGTGAAGAGCCAACCCTGTTGAAAGTTACAAACACACTGTTAGGTGTGACCTTGTTAGAGGATTTAAAAGATTAGTTTTTCACTTGACATCGGGCATTTCTATGCTACCTTCCTTGTCCAAACTCTTCTGGTTTGTCAAATGGTATCTGACAGCTCATGCTATCTTCATGATCAAACTTTTTGATACTCCTTGGGATGTATCTCAATATAGAAAGGATCTTTAAATCCTTCTCAGTTAAGAGATTTTCTGAATCAATGGTTAAACTGAAATAGTATGATCTATTCACATATACAAATTATACTTGCAGATTTTTAGATCTATTGTAAGCTCATTAAACCAATCTGATCAATATATCTTTTTAATACCTTTTCTCCACTCTTATCATGCTCGGTGATGCTATGCTCTATTGCTCGATGTCTACATAAATCTTTATCTCTTTCCTCAGCTTGATTGATCAGGATTGTATGAAGTTGTTCTTCATCAGTTTCTCTCCAGTATCCTCTTTTCATTCACTCCCCTAAATTTGTAATGAATTAAGTTGTCTCTTTATAGACATGATATCATCATTTCTAGGTTCTTTATTTTCTTGATCTTGGCGTAATACACAATCTTATCCAATCTGATTTAAAGCATAAATTCTTGTTTTATCTTGTAGAAATCTTCTTTCTAACTAGAAAAAACCAACTTTAAATCCTTTACTTATCTCTGGCTTTATCTTGTCGATAAAACCAATGATAACTACCAGTTAAGTCTATGTTTAGCTCTGCAAGCTAGATAGTTTTTTGTTTCTAAACTCCAGTTAACTTTGGTGTTTTAAATCTTTGAAAGCTTCGATCAAAACTCTAGTTCTCCTTGGGCTTCTCCTTCAGGGTTGTCTTTCCGTCGGGGTTGTCTGTCCTTTGGGCTTGTCTGTCCGTTGGGTTACACTGTGATTCTGGCCGTCAGGTATGCTTGTAATTTTTCTTGTCGGTAATGCTCATTGGGTTTCTTGCTCGGGCATCACTGTGACTTAAATTTCAATGATCTATGTCCGTCGGGTTCCACTAGCCTTCGGTGTTTGAATTCACATAGTGAATTCTTGTCTTTTATGCATTACTAAAAGAATATTCTTTATCTCTATGATTCTCTGAAGTCTTTGACACTTTGATTATAACCAATTAGATTACATAAAGTTGACATCAATGATAATACAATCCATTAACTAATTTAATGTATTGCATTATCTTTCTACATTTCGGTGATCAACTTAACATCTTCAAACATTCAATTAGTTACATGTCATCAGGAAAAGGAAAATTGATCGATACTGGTGAACAATCTAAAGGTAACCTATTCTATCTTGACACAGCTGAAACTACTTGCATATTGGAAAAGAATGAAGATATATGGTTATGGCATAAAAGAATTTGTCATGTAAATTTTGACAACATGGTTAAGATTAGTAGAAAAAGAAAAGTTAGAGGCTTATCGAGCTTATCTAAACTAGACCATGTAATGTGCAAAAATTGTCAAATGGGAAAGATGTCAAATATAGTTTCAAGAGCAATAATTTTTCATCTAATGATATTTTGGAGTTAGTTCATATAGACCTATATGGACCAATGAGAAAACAAAGATATTATGGGGACATATACTTTATTTTATTTGTTGATGACTACTCTAGAATGATGACTGTCATGTTCCTAAAAGAAAAATCTAAATCATTTAAGATGTTTAAGTGGTATAAAGCTAAAGCGGAAAAAGAAATTGGTAGAGATATGAAGTGTTTGAGATATGATAGAGGAGGTGAATTTTCTTCTGATGAGTTCACCAAATTTTGTAATGAGTATGGAATTAAGAGACAAGTTTCTGCACCGAGGACACCACAACAGAATGGAATTGCTAACAGAAGAAACATATTAATTGTTGATTATGCCAGAGCACTGATGATTGAGAAGAATGTTGCATAAATATACTGGAGAGAATTAGTTAGAAAAACTATTTACACATTGAACTAAGTACAACTGAAGAAAGATTCAAACAAAACACCTTATGAGCTATGGTATGGTTATACACCCAATGTGAGATATTTTAGAATATTTGGTAGTCGTTGTTACATTCTAAAAGATGAGAGAAATGGAAAATTTGATTTGAAAAGTGATGAAAGAATATTTATTGGATATTCTACTAAGATTAAAGCTTACAAATGTTTGAACAAGACAACTAACAAAATCATTAAGGGTGCAAATGTAAAAGTTGATGAGTTTTCTGAGAAAAATGATGAGGACACCATGAAAGAATAGGAAGATTATAGTATATTTGTCTACATGAAAGAACCTGATACTATACCGATGTAGATGCCTAAAATTACCGTGCAACAAAGTAATGTTATTGGACAATAGGGTAATGTCACCGGGCAAAATGTAGCACAGACCGAGAATCAAGAAGATGTTGAAACTAAAGATCATGAACTAGAAGAGAATGAACATACAGAAGAAGATAATCAAGAATAGATATTTGAACCTGTACTTGCTAAATATGTGAGAAGACATCATCCACGGAATCGGATTATTGGAGATAAAAGAGAAGGCATGATGACAAGAAGTAATTTTAGAGATGACACTTGTTTAATTTGTGAATTTGAGCCTAAGAATGTTAGAGATGCACTTGAGAATGAGGAATGGATTAATGCTATGAATGAGGAAATTGAGCAGATACAGAAAAATAAGACATGGACATTAGTACTGAGACCAAGTGATAGGAATATCATTGGCACTAAATGGATATTTAGGAACAAACTAAATGAGAATGAAGGTGTAACCAGAAATAAAGAAAGATTATTTTGCAAAGGGTATGTAGAAGAAGAAGGAATTGAGTATGGAGAAACTTTTGCACCCATTGATAGACTTGAAGGAGTAAGAATACTACTTCCATACACTACATATAAAGGATTCAAGGTATATCAGATGTGTTAGCACTGTAAAATTCTGCAAGAAATTTGGTCAAAATCATGAAATCTCTCCTATTTCATGCTCTATCATTGAGCCCTAATTTCAAATTTCCTAGCCATTGGTGCAAAAAGCCCTAAACCTTTCATTAAATTGTTATAAAACTGAGTTACCTATTTTGGGTCACTTAAAACTCATTTAACTATGTGTTTATTTTTTATATCTAAGCGGGGTTATCCCTTTTATCTTTTGTTATGTCTTAGCGGGGTCATCGATTAATTTTATTTTATTTACCTAAGTCCTATGTCCCCGACTTACTTTACCTTTTATATATGTTGATCATGTCCATTTTAATCCTACGGTTGGCTTAAAGACTTGAAGACAAGATGAACGAGATCTATCCTTTAAGCCATTAGGCCTATGTGAAACATGACACATGGTGGGCCCAACAAAGCAATGATGAAAAAGTTAAAAGGAAAGAAAGTTGCAGAAGATCCTATGGTTGGCTTAAAGGCTTAGTGATGAGATGATCGGGCTCTAATGATTAAGCCATCACACCTGAATGACACATGGCACATGGAGAGCCCAACATAGTGGTGAAGAAGAGATTAAAGTGATGCAACTTAAAGTTAATCTGACGGTCGACTTAATGACGTAAAGAAAAGATGCAGTTGATCTAGTGTTTAAGCACTCAAGTTGGTGAAGATCTTATGGTAGGCGTAAAGCCTTAATAAAAAGATGAAGTAAATCTAACCATTAAGACATTACGCCCTTGCAACATGTGTCCTAGTGGGTCTGACTGAAGTCAGGAAGAGTAAGGTAAGGCACAGTTAATTTAAAGAATGTTTGATGGTGGGTGTAAAGACTTGGAGCAGAGATGTGCAAGATCTATCCATTAAGGCATTATGCTTGATCAACAACTATCCTCCTATGATCATGGGGCTAGAGTAAGGAAAAGATAAAGGGCAGACAAGTTAGAAAAGATTGTGTGGTAGGAATTAAGGCTTAATGTAAAGTTTCTTGAGATCTAATCTTTAAGAGATTGCGCCTACCTGACGCATGGCAGATCAGATCACCAACTTGGGTACTTGAAGGTTCATCAATGACTATGTTTTAAAATTATGTTAAGACTTGATCTCGACCGTTGATGCTGATTTCCATACATCTTGTGACCATTTTAACTACTTTTCAAATATTTAAATGTCTTTCTCAGGGTTTTCAAGAGACATTTCATGTTGTCTTGTTTCAGAACATCAAATTGGTTGATCTGATCTTCTGGGCTATATTTTTACACCTATTGGATATCATATGAAGGAGATATTGGTGTGTCTAAATGTGTTTAAGAGGAGATTAGCTTCTTAGGGTTTCTGTTAGCCTATTCTGTTCTTCACAGTAAATGAGGACCTATTCTAGAGTTTTCTATTGTAGATTGGATCAGATTTTCAAGAACTTGAGCTTTCCCAGAAAAGGTAGTTGACTTTCTACAAAAATGAAGGGTTAAATTTCTTGAGATAATTAATACAAACAAGACATTCCATCTGTTATTATTTTTGTAGGACATGGTTCTTTAGTTTCCCAATAAGTTGGTAGCTAGATCAGACTTTTACAGATTGGAAGCATGGAAAGTTTTACCAGAATGGATGATAGAGCTGCTTCATGGTTGAAATGAATTAATTTTCTTTGTCATGTAGTGTTTTAATTTTTTTAACCCTAACCCTAATTAGATCTGAAGCTTGTTGCAGTTCTTGTTTCTATAAAAGGAGTTCAAGGATCATTTTGTAGGTATGGGAATTTTATGCCATAAAAACTAGTTCTCCATATTTTGCTCAAGTCTATTAGTGGTATCTTTGGCTCTGATTTCATATGTACTTGATGCTTTAATATCAATATATGTCTATACTTTCCTATGATTTACATAATTTGAATGAATATTTGTCTCTGTTTCCATTTTTTGTACTCATTTGGATTGGTTGTTAAGGACATTCTAGTTCATCACTTTGTAAGGAAGAGTGTCTAAATTTTTTAAGGTTTCTTTCAAGGAGAGAATTAAATTCTTATGATAGTTTCAGTGAGTAGGAGATTGAAACAAATTTGATAAGTATGTCTGCTTCTAAGAAGTGTGAATAGATTATGTAAGGCATAATATAATTCAATATTCAGTACATGATTTACATTTGATGTGTCTTTGATATTGAAGGTATTTACATAGTGAATGACTCCATGCCCATTGGATAAGGCACTATTCTTATGTGTTAAGTTTTGTGGTTCCCATCAAATCTATACACAAACTGTTATCATTTTCATTTTTATGTTATATTAAGCCTTCCCATTGAAAAATATTACATCCTTAGGGCAGTTAATAGGCCAACCTTGCCTGAGTTTGGAACTCAAAAAGAAGAAGGATGATAATCCTTATTTCACTTTTATTTTCTCTTATCAAGTTCATAGTTTTTCTTGTGAAGCTCTACATAAAGCTGATTGTTAGCATTTGTAGGACTTTTTATCAACTTTTGTAGTAAAAGGTAGGAGGAGATCATTGTGAATAGTTAATCCATTGCCTGATTTACTAAGGATCATTAAATCAAGTTAGGTACACCTGCCCGAGCCTGTGAAGCTCAAAATGAAGGAGGATTTAATCCTCGTTAATTGGACTTGTTTCTTGACTTGATCAGAATTTGGGTTTTATGAGAGTCAAGAATTGTTTCTATATAGGATCCTGTAAGAAAAAGCTCCAAAAAATTCGTGACTCTACTAGGGATACTAAGAAAAAAGTGATTAGTGAGTGTAAGTGAGTTGTTTCCTTTCTTTGCTAAGTCAATTCCATAGTCTGGTTATAGATTCATGGTTTTTAAAGAAATGTTCCTCATATTTTGTAAAAGTGAGTCAAGTCTGTTCTAGTTGTCATTGCAAAGTGTCTGAAAGTCCTGTTGGAATTATATTGAGAGGGGAGGGGTGAATCAGTACCTCTAAAAATTTTCTTGGTTAGCCCATTAACCCTTGGTCATCAGTTTGTAAATTATCTTATCTAATTGTTCATCTTTCTTTATGCATATGCAATCATATCATAAATTATTTTAGTATGTAACCATAACAGAAACATTTATGACACCAGATAACACATAAAACAAGATATGATATCGCAGAAAACTCCTCTTAGGAAGTAAAAACTGCGGTGGGGATTGTTACCCACAAAACTTCACTATCTGTAGATAAGAAGGGGCTGATTAAGGCTTACATTTGGTCACTTCTAATGACCTACCGTGTTAGGAGTATTACAGTGGAGACTTGTTAAAATCTACTTTGTTTGAAGCTTTAGCAACACTGTTAAGTGTGCACTCTGTTAAGAGATTTGTAAAGAACAGTTAAGTCCACCTTCTACAAAAGGATTTTAGATGTGATGCACTTGTTAGAATACAAATACATAAGTCTTTGATCTGATGATATATGAAATCTTCAATTGCTGATAATAGATCCTATAAAGATTCATACATATTAGTAATCATCCTTCCATGAATGAATAATACCTTTATCTACTCGTCGGTAGCCTCTCTGTGTTCTTGACAACTGATGTATTTTTTTTCTGACCTTTGCATGAATTCTGCCTTCTGATCCTTAGATGATCTTCATTGCTATCAATAATAATGAATTCATGTACTCACAATTGAGTTGGAACATCTATTTATACTAATCTAGGCTCAATTCTTGATTCATGCATCGCAAGTTAACTCTAGATCCAAGGTATACAACTTGACCTTGATCTTTAGTTAGATATGTTTTAGATCCGTTAGGATGCTTTTAAAACATCTACATAAAGCTTGCTTGACCCTCAAGTTATGATTTAAAACAAAAAAACTCTTTAAATAGAATTACATTGTTTTATCCGTCGTGTAAAAATCAGATCCACAATTTTGCGGGTTCTCTAACTGACAGTCGGTTTTGACTGTCGATTTTCTTGGTCGTCAGTGTCTTTTCTTGAACTTGTCATCGGATATGCCTTTTCTATTCCTTTCGGGTTATTTCTAAAAACTGTGTCACCGGTGATTCTTGATGATTTTGTACTTAGCATATTTCATGACCTGTGTTCTATCAGATATGCTTGTTGTTCATCAGTAATGCTTGTTTGCCGGTGATACTTGTAGTCTGGTGGTAATGCTTTAGTTTGCCGGTAATCTCTGTCAATGTTTTTCACTAAGTATACTAATGGCAAAATAATGTCATCAAGTCCAAGTTCTTCAAAGAAATATTTATACTATCTCACAAAGTGGTGAGTGGCAACTCCGAGTTATTTGATTTGCATCAATGTGCATATTTGAAGAAAGGCTAAAAAGAAGGTAGACTTGCAGTTATTGAGGCAGCAAATATTTGGGCTATTATGACTAAAGCATAGTCAAGGGAGGAATAAGTATGAGACCCTATTTTTGGGATGTGTTGAGATTTTTCTAGTTTTGAAGAAGGTCAGAGTGGGGTGAAGTGATCTCAGCTGATTCAAATTTGTCCTCTACAAAGAGGTGGCGACTCTAACAAAGTTTTGAAAGGTGATTTGAAGGTGACTTCAGATCAAGTATTTTTTTAGCTTCTCCAATACATTCAGGTATTTTATGTTTCAAAGTAATAAGTTTGTTTCCTTATTAAGAAGTATAAGCGCTAAAACAAGGAATAAGGTGTAATAAGAGGTTTACATGCTTCAAGTTTTAAGTCGCCTTATGCAAAATCATATGGAAGAATTGTATTAGTTAAAATTGATAACATTGACAAAGAGATTGCACTGTTAAACCAAGGCATCCAAATGGATTTCATAGTGTGATGAGATTGAAGGTGGGAAGGAGAAACAATGTATCAATACCTTTATTTTATGAAATGTTTTGTGATGCATATGATGAACTTCCAGAGGGTGTTGAGTTTCCAAAGTCTATTGTCATTGGTTTGTTTTTGGAACTTTGTTTTCTTAAATCAACCCATTGACCAGCCTTCTTGAGGAAAGAACGTTATGTGTATATCAGAGATTAGATAACTAATGTTGTAAATCTTGAACTTGAAGATACACATGAGGGTGTACCTAGTGATGTTGATATTGAGAATGATAGAAATGATGAAGGAGATGTGTCTAGCATGGATTCTCTCACTTATAGTCATAAGAGTGATGCTCTTTCTCAATATGAGGTAGAGGACATGTGTAGTCAACAAGAAGAAAATGATTGGATAAGTGAAAATGTTGATGGTGACTTCTTATTAGAAGAGGGTGAAGATGATGACAGTGGTTCACTTCATAGTGAACAAATTTCAGAGCTCTTGACTTGTAATTTTCTCAGATGTTCAGGAAGGGATAGCTCTGAAGTCTCCCACCAAACACACATTGAGTTTGATAGAGAGTATGAGTCAGTAGGTTCTGATTTTGACATGTGTGTTTCTGATTCTCTTTGTGCTTATGCATTAATTGGATGCAACAAGATGGGTTTTGATCTATTAGATGGTGAATGCACCAGTGTTTCCTCATATTCAAGGCATAAGGATATTCCTGATACAATATTGATTACTGATTGGGATAGTTGTGTATATTTTGAATCTTTTTCAGATTCTAAATCTTTCGTTAAACCATTAAAAGATGGTCCTTCAGTTACTCAAGTTACATATATTTATAATGAGTGTATTGATGTTTTCCCTCCCACCAACCAACATGTTTTGGGTTTGTATGGTGTTGATGATTTGTAGGCTGTAGATAATTTTGATATTGATATGCAAAACATTGTTATGATGTAATATGGTCTCTCTGCTGAAGAGTAGAATAGAGATCAAGGCATGAATCTTTATCAAGATAATGGTTTTAAACATAGTTGTTGTTCAAACATTGAAATGTCTCCTCTTGCAGAAAATATATCCATTAATGATGATTCCAGCAACTTGGTAGAACAAAACTGCTTTTCTCAGCTGGATGGTAATTGTCCCAGATGTGGGAGTGAATTGGACAATGTTGATTGTTGCAGTGATTCTCAATTCCTTCTAATTGGTGAATGCAACATATGCTACATGATTTTCAAGATCTGTATGATTTCCATTTTATCTCTAATATGGAATATGCTGATATTTTTGTCTTAAGCTAATGGAAAGTGGCAATAAGTTTGATTAGGAAGATGAAAGAAATTGTTTTAGCTTGCTTCAAGTGCAGAGAGTAGAAGGTTTTTTTTTTGAAAGAGGCAAGCTACAACAAAAATTTGGTGATGGCTTAGGGTCATCAAGCCTAGTTTGTTTCTTTCAAATTAGGAGAAGAGGTGCAGAGGTAATATGACTCTGCTCAGTAATGTATATATATGTATAAAGTTTCCCACTTTTTCTTGCTTTAGGTGTGTCCGCTTTAGGGTTTTGTTTTTTGTTGTGGTCTGCTTTTCCCAAACATATGGATTCTAGTGTTGATCTTGAACTCATCCTTCCCCATATGGAGCCTATGTTAGCATTGTAAAAATCTATAAGAAATTTGGTCAAAATCATGAAATCTCTCCTATTTCTTACTCTATCCCTGAGCCCTAATTTCAAATTTCCTAGTTGTTGGTGCAAAAACCCTAAACCTTTCATGGACTTGTTATAAAACTGAGTTACCTTTTTTGGTCACTTAAAGCTCATTTACCCATGTGTTTATTTGTTATGTCTAAGTGGGTCCATCCCTTTTATCTTTTCTTATGTCTTAGCGGGGTCATCAATTAATTTTATTTTATTTCCCTAAGTCCTATGACCCCAACTTACTTTACCTTTTATATCTACTGAGCATGTCCTTTTTAATCCTACGATTGGCTTAAAGACTTGAAGCTGAGATGAACAAGATCTATCCTTCAAGCCATTAAGCCTGTGTGACACATGGCACATGGTGGTCCTAGCACAATGAATAGGAAAAATTTAAAAGGCAAGCAAGTTGTAGAAGATCCTACAGTTGGCTTAAAGGCTTAGTGATGAGATGATCGAGATCTAATGATTAAGCCATTGCGCCTGAATGACACATGGCACATGGCAAGCCCAACACAATACTGAAGAAGAGATTATAGTGATGAAAATTAAATTTAATCCAATGGTTGACTTAATGACTTAAAGCAAAGATGTAGTTGATCTAGTGTTTAAGCCATTAAGCCATGTGCCCATGTGTCCAAGGTGGGTCTTATTCTGCACAAAGGGTAAAGTAAAGTTCAGTCAAGCTGGTGAATATCTTACGATAGGCGTAAACGTTAATCAAAATATGTAGTTGATCTAACCATTTAGCCATTATGCCCCTGCAACATGTGTCCCAGTGGGTCTGGATAAATTCAAGAAGAGTATGGTAAAGCACAATTAAGTTAAAGAAGAGCTGATGGTGGGCGTAAAGCCTTGAAGAAGAGATGTGCAAGATCTATCCATTAAGGCATTACGAATGATCACCACCTTTCCTCCTGTGATCATGGGGCTGGAGTAAGGAACAGATAAAGGACATATAAGTTAGAAAAGATTGTACGGTAGGCGTGAAGGCTTAATGTAAAGTTGCTCGAGATCTAGTCTTTAAGGGATTATGCCTACGCAATGTGTGGCGGATCAGATCACCAGTCCGAGTATTTGAAGGTTCATCAACAACTATATTTTAAAATTATGCTAAGGCTTGATCTCGACCATTGATGCTGATTTCCATGCTGCTTGTGACCATTTTAACTAGTTTTCAAATATTTAAATGTCTTTCTTAGGGTTTTCAAGCGGTGTTTCATGTCGTCTTGTTGCAGAACATTAAATTGGTTGATTTGATCTTCTGGGCTATATTTTTACACCTGTTGGATACTGTATGGAGGAGATTGGTGTGTCCAAATGCATTTAAGAGGAGATTATCTTCTTAGGGTTTCTGTTATCCTGTAAAACAATATTTAAACCTTTGGCTTATCTTGTTCCGTTCTTCATAGTAAATAAGGACCTGTTTTAGAGTTTTATATTATAGATTGGATCAAATATTCAAGAACTTGAGCTTTCCCAGAAAAGGTAGTTGACTTTCTACAAATATGAAGGGTTGTAGTTGATAGAAAAGATATTTCATTTGTTATTCCTTTTGCAGGGCATGGTTCTTTAGTTTCCCAATAAGTTGGTGGCTAGATATGATTTTTACAAACTCGAAGCATGGAATGTTTTACCAGAATGGATGATAGAGTTGCTTGATGATTGAAATGAATTAATTTTCTCTATCATTTAGTGTTTTAATTTTTGTAACCCTAACCCTAATTTGATCTGAAGCTTGTTGTAGTCCTTGTTTCTATAAAAAGGACTTCCATGATCATTTTGTAGGTATGGGAATTTTATGCCACAAAAGATAGTTCTACATATTTTGCTCAATTCTATTAGTGGTCTCTTTGGCTCTGATTTCATATGTACTTGATGCTTTAATATCAATATATGTTTGTAATTTCCTGCGATTTGCATCATTTGAATGAATAGTTGTCTTTGTTTCTAGTTTTTATACTCATTTGGATTGGTTGTTAAGGGCATTCCAGTTCATCACTTTGTAAGGCAGAGTGTCTAACTATTTTAAGGTTTCTTTCAAGGAGAGAATTAAAATTTTAAGATAGTTTTAGTGAGTAGGAGATTGAAACAGATTTGATAAGTATTTCTGCTTCTAGGAAGTGTGAATAGATTATGTATGGCATAGTCTAATTCAGTATTCAGTACAGGATTTACATTTTATGTGTCTTTGATATTGAAGGTATTTACATAGTGAATGAATCCATGCCCATTGGATAAGGCATTGATCTTATGTGTTAAGTTATGTGGTTCCCATCAAATCTATACACAAACTGTTATTATTTTCCTTTTTATGTTATATTAAATCTGCCTGTTGAAAACTATTACATCCTTAGGGTAGTTAATAGGTTAGCCTTGCCTGAGTTTGGAACTCAAAAATAAGAAGGATGAGAATCCTTATTTCACTTGTATTTTCTCTTATCAAGTTCATAGTTTGGCTTGTGAAGCTCTACATAAAGATGATTGTTAGCATTTGTAGGACTTGTTATCAATTTTTATAGTAAAAGGTAGGAGCAGATCATTGTGAAAAGTTAATCCACAACATGATTTACTAAGAAGCATTAAATCAAGTTAGCTAAACCCGCTTGAACCTGTGGAGATCAAAGTGAAGGAGGATTTAATCCTCATTAATTGGACTTGTTTCTTGACTTGATCAGAATTTGGATTTTATGAGAGTCAAGCATTGCTTCTATATAGGATCCTGCAAGAAAAAGCTCCAACAAGGTGGATGTTAGGTGGGCTTTTTTGAATGGAATACTGGAAGAAGAGGTATACATTGAACAACATGAGAGATTTGTTGATCCTGATTAGACACACATGGTATGTAATTTACACAAAGCTTTACATGGACTGAAACAAGCACTGAGAGCATGGTATGAAAGATTGCACTCTTATCTTATAAGCATTGGATTTGTTAGAAAAAGTGACAACAATAGTTTTTATTTAAAAGGAGGAACTAATGATAAGAACCTTATTGCTGAAATATTTGTTGATGATATTATATTTCAAGGTAATGATAACTTATGCACTTCATTTGTTGATGAAATGAGGAAAGAATTTGAGATGTCAATGTTTGGAGAGATAATTTTTTTAATAGGATTACAGATTTTATAACAGACTGCAGGAATCTACATTACACAATCTAAATACATCAAGGAAGTACTCAAGACATTTAGAATAGAAGAATCAAAACTAGTCGGAACACCTATGGTGATAGGATACAAATTGACCAAAGAAGATAAGACACCTGAGGTAAATTAGACATTGTACAGATCTATGATTGGTAAATTGTTGTATGTTGTTCACACAAAACCTAACATTGCACATGCAGTTGGAATTGTTGCATGATTTTCTGCTAACCCAGGGAATCACATATGACTATTGTAAAGAGGATATTTAGATATCTGAAGAACACTGAGGATTATGGACTATGGTATAAAAGAGAAGGAAAGTTCAAATTAAAAGTTTATATTGATGTTGATTGGGCTGGGAGTATAGATGAGAGAAAGAGTACTACTGGTGGAGAATTATTTATTGGAGAAAGATTAGTCACATGGATAAGAAAGAAGCTGTTAGGATTAGGATCACTGAGAGGGGGGGTGAATCAGTGATCTATCAATTAATACTTTTTCTAATTATCTAAATCTTTACTTAAATGCTTATGTACTGAAATGAATATCAATGCAAGTAAGATAAACATACAAAACTCATAACACCAAATATGATTACAGGGAAACCCAATGTAGGTGAAAACCCTGATGGAAATTAGTACCCACAAATATTTTGTACTAGTTTCTTATGATCCTTGTTAGAAGATCCTTAACCATGTTAGGAGTTGTCTTTACAATGTATGAAGTACAGTGACCTTGTTAAGGGTCGGACCCTGTTAGGAGTCTTTTAAAATAACCCTATTAGGGGTGGTGGACTCACTTTCCAAGGCCTCACTATCCAAGGCCTCACTGTCCAAATGGTGAAGGCTACAACCTTCTAGATCTTTGATACACACTATATTTGCAAGGTGAACTGCTGTTGTGACACTGCTTGTCTGATCAGTTCCTTTTGTGCACTGATGCTTTAACCTCTTGTTGACATCTAAAATATTCTTTTCTTCACTCTAAAAGATTCTAATTCAATATATATATCATCAACATATGATAGATATATCTTTGCTACTTTTACACTCTGCTCTACTTTCTTATCTCTGGCTTTTGCAACTTCTCCAATCACAAATGACCTTCTATAAGTACTTCCTCAAAAGACACAAACATGTCGGCTTTAGGAAACCTTTTAAAATCTATCTTGATAACTTACATAACCACACAACCCTTCATTAAGTCAGCTTAACATTAATTATAACTGCTTTACTCAAACCGAATAGACACGTCTTTTCACACAGTCCACTCCACCAAATTATCTCTAACTAATTATCCCAGATGAATCAAGTCATGAAATTTTAACCATAGATTGTTAGGTCACTAAAAATTACTAATCCAAATGTGCAAGTCCTAAGTATAAGTGAAACTTCTATGCCAAAACAATCTCTATCGGCTATTTCCATGATCTCTGTCCTGTTCTGGCATTCACTAGCTATACCTCTTCAACTGGTTGTATCTTCTTCATAATTGAAGATCTGATCATGCTCTCTTATAATTAGCATTCAAACATACTCATAAGATTATATTCAAAGGCACATATCATTTGGATAACAAATGAACACACGCTAATCAAAACTATAACAATTTATTCCTTTCTTTGTCCTATTTTCAGTACTTAGCCAATTTCTAATCTTATGATAATGTGTGCTGACTCCAAAAATTCATATGAATTTGTTGCCATAATGAAAAAAATAAATAGATTCATATACTTTAGTATAGTCAAATTTCCAACAATCTCCCCCTTTTTCATTAATGGCAACAAAGGAATATGGTGAAGTTACTATCTGTACTTTATACAAAAAAATCTCTATCTTATATTTCCCTTTTATCATATACTAGACTCCATATTCTTCATACTCTACTCCCCCTTTGACATTAATGACAAAGGTGCTCAAAAAAAACTTCTATGTATTTACTCATCTTACACATCTGGATATGCAATCTGCAATTTATGTATCTCTTTCTCCCAAAATGCAATCAATGAATTAAAAATCTGTAGATGGGTGCATAATGCATATTGTAGCTTCTCCATCTTCTCCAAGTCTATGCTAGGACCTTAATCATATGAAAAAATCCATGTTCTATACATTAATTTACTCACCCTTTGATATTATCTTCTCTGCCTTCTCAATCTTATCAATTTTCCCCTAATATACACATATTGATATCGGTGGAGGGATCTTCCACAAATTTCCTTATCTTCTCTATCATAGCCTCTACCTCCTAGATCTTCTTTGTAATGATAGGCACTTAACTTGCCTGATTTATACAGTTAGCAATAATCTTTCTGCCTTGTGCTGCAAACTCTTTCAAGGATTCTTGACCAGCTTTGAGTGAACTAAGATCAAGTGTAAAGTTGCTAACCAATTCATTGAGCTTCTTCTTCATATACTTCTCTTTTGCAATATCTGATCTATTTTTCATGAATCCTTCAGATTATATACTCCCACTTACTTATTTTCTCCCCATGAGTCTAAGTCTATTATGGGTGTCAAACTTTACAACAATGATGATGAATTTTCCGTCACTTCAGACTTCTCTTTTTCTGCTTCCTTTTCTGTGATATCTAAAATCAATATGTCTTCTTGCTGATCTAAAGACTCTCAGCCTCTTAAGTACTCAAAAATGTTTCTTCAAACTTGTCTAGATCAATATCCATTGCTTTCCATTGATACTTCAACATTATCAAACACGAATGTATCCTCCATGTCCTTGGCCATGGGTGTAGAATCCTGTGGACCTATCATAATAGTTTTATCTACTTCTTCACATGATATTCCAAATTGTATCTTCAATCAATTCTACTCTTACGTGAACTCTCTTTTGTTGTATTCACACCTAGATGATCAATAATAAGTATGTTCTTCCAAGGATAACATCAGGTTGGCTCCAAAACAAATATCTCCAATGGCTATACTGATATAGAACACTGCTCAACAAAATTTTGACCAATTTTGCCTCATGAAATTTATGCGCTAAAGCATACTTATAAATCACTTCAGAGATGTTTCAAAGAGTTTTGTGATATCAATCTCTACTAAAGAATGTAATTGTGATGCTTTTCTTCTCGACTGCAAGTGCTCCTTTTATTAGCCAACTACTTACTCAATTGCTAAGTAAGTTTTCAACTAATTTCTGAAATGACGTGTCCGTGCTTGGGCTTCATTTCAAACTTGAATAACTTTTCTTAACAAATAATGATTATCAATCTCCTTTCTTCACTTTTGAGAACAATTTAAATGCATTAACAATACAACTGCTAGTGCTTCCATGATCTCCAATTGCTTATTCAGACAAGTGAGGACTTGGTGATTTCAAAATAGATTTCCACCATTAATACTTTCCGCGTAGACACATGAAGTAACTGTAACTTTTGTTCTTGATCCTGATAACAACTTAGATCGTGTTATCTTGCATACTGCATCATAATGTCACCAAACAATTGTAATCCAAGGCACATACTCAGATGGTGAGTATACAATCCACATAGGGGTTCAGAGCTAGAATAGCTCCCCCTAAGACCAAGAAGTTCTATTCAAGCAGAAGTAGAGGGTGCGTCCACTATGGATGCATCAACTACTTTGTCAACATCATTTTCCTTCTTTACTTCAACCCAAATTTTTCTTGAATCTTCATTTTCTTGAAAAAACTTGACATCTCCATCTTCTTCAAATAGTGATTTCTTAGGATCCTCTTGCTTTTGAGTTCTGGATCTGCAAAACCTTGAGATGTGTCCAGCCTTTCCACATGTGTGACAAATGATAGGAGGTCTGATGTTATTATTCATCATGTTGCACAGCTTGGCTGTGTGTCCATTGTAATTACATATCTTACATGTAATGTTCTAAGGGCTTCTAACATTTTGCTAAGGATAACTTCTTTGTATTTGCTGATTCTGATTTCTTTGATTATTTTGATTCTTGTCTTCTGACTTGTTTTACAATTCATAGCTCTATGACCAAATTTATTGCATGAATAACAGTAACCATTGAAGGGTCTTACCTCTTTACAATTCCTTGAAATATGTCCATGCTTGTTACAGGCATAATAAGTATGGTCAACTAGCTTGCATTCTTCCTTAGGTTGTTCAACATTGTCTTTAGTCTAATTTCCAATCTCCTTAGTGTCTGTGATGTCCTTTGGTGCTTTCATTCTTTCTTGCATGGCATTAATCTGAATTTGTGCTTCATTGTATCCTATACCTCTGGTATCTCCTTTAACCTTTTGAGCATACAACTATGATTCTATCAGATCCTTGCTTGTGTGTAACTTGTTAATATGATTCTTTGCTGCAATCAATTCAGATTCCATCTTCTCTTTGTTGTTTCTTAGCTTTGAGATTTCCATGTTTGCTTGTCTCAGTTCTTCATCTAACTGCTTGTTTTCTTTGACTTGATTATCATAGGCATCTTGATTGTTACATAGATTTTCATCTAATTCTTCAATCTGATCCTTTAGAGATGAATTTTCTTCATTCAATTTTTTGACAACTTCTCCCTAATCATTTGAAGAACAATTCCTTAATTCTTTTTTCCATTTCTTGATAAGTATTTGCATGCCATTAACTTTTAGTTTAAGATCTTCATTTTCTTTTTCATATGTGACAAGTTCTTCAAGGGCTGCTTCATGATTCATTTTTAGGTGTTTCATTTCTTCCTTGTCCATGATATCCTCAAGTGTTTAAACTTATTTTCTGAGGACCAGAGCTCTGATACCAATTGTTAGGATTAGGATCACTGAGAGGGGGGGGTGAATTATTGATCTATTAATTAATACTTTTTTTGATTATCTAAATCTTTACTTAAATGCTTATGTACTAAAATTAATATCAATGCAAGTAAGATAAAAATACACAACTCATAACACCAAATATGATTATGGGGAAACCCAATGCAGGTGAAAACCCTAGTGGGAATTAGTACCCTGATGTGGACAAAATTCTTGTTGCTGCTACAAAACCAGCTTGGCTCTGTTCTGAGATCTTTTGCCTAGATCTCTTAGGGTGTTCACAACCCTAAATTGAGGTAAGTCATTCTCAAATTTACCTCCTCTTCATGACTCAGTCCCCATAAAAATTCTTTTTATCTTCTTCTCGCTTAACCTACACAAATAGATTCATTCAACCAATGTTTTCATAACATTGTTCTCATTCTCTTCCCTAGCCAGACTATTTCCAAGCTCACCTAGGGTAAGATCTCCAGATTCTTTGTTGTTGCTTCTCCTACAGAAAATAAAAATGAAACTATTTACAAGGGCTCCTCTCAAGTTCTATCCCAACACATGACTCTCACCATGGATTCAGGAATCTCGAGGGGCCATTACTGCTTACAACCAGAATGGGTGAAGAACTAAAAACTTACAAAATAGAAAATAAAGTAACTAATCTACTTGCATGCAAAATGAGAAAAGAAATTTGATTTCCACTAAACACACTATCTGCAACTTCTCATTACTGGAAACAAAATAAAATAGTACAATAATTTTCAACTCTGTGATTTCCTGTAGCTTCTCTTTTCTTCAATCTCTACTTTCTAGATCTCTGAAATGAATGCTTTTTGGATGTTATTAGTAACCATCCTCTCATAGGAAACAACCCTAACAGTCCACTTATTCACAAGAATCTCTTCAGGAACCGTTACACTAACCATACTGTCCATAAAAGAAAAGATCCACTTTTCACGGGCCGTTACAACTGAATATTGCCGAGTGATAGTAATGCAAGCTGAGCCGCAGTGTTAACTCAGCTGCAGTGTTAACTCGACATCAGTGTTAACTCAGCTTTAGTGTTAACTCAGCACTCAGTGTTAACTTATCACTCAGTGTTAACTTGGCCTCAGTGTTAGCTTGGCACTCAGTGTTAACTCAACCTTAGTGTTAACTCAACCTCAGTGTTAACTGTTAGATTTGATAAACAAAAAATATTCCCAAGAACACCTGCATGCAAGACTGTCACGAGAAGAAGCAAGAAACAAACAGAAGAAGAGAAACAACTATGGAGGCCAAAAAGCCAGAGACTGGAAATCCATGTTGAAAAGAATAAAGCTTCTATATTATCAACAATCAAATTAAAAAATACAATCTCTGTAATGAATGCAAAGAAGTGAATCCTTATAAAAGGAATCACGAAACCCTAAAGGTGAAAACCCTAAAGAATTATAAAGCTGCCTAAGTAAAACTTAAGCATAGAGTAGATAGACTAATAATTAAATGAATTAATTATTAGCTAAACTAAGACTACTCTAACACCCCCCCTTAAGTGTAACTTAGGGAGAAGCAAAACAGCTAAACTACTGCAGAAAGAAGGAAAGATGGGTTCCAGCAACAAGGCCTGATCAGGTACCCAAGTACAAGAAATGAACTAGATGAAGGAAACTAAGCCTTCAATCTAGGGAAAAAGGTGTCCCAGAGAAAGGAACAAGAATGAGCAAGAAGCATCTCCGAAGCATGAAGCTAAAAACTCTGTCAGAAGAAACTATTGGAACCCCCACTGAAGTGCATGACTAGGTAGAGAAGACAATGTCTGAAGAGCTGATCAATTGAACCAGGAAGCAATAGAACCAATAGGTGAACCCCCCCCATAATGATGAACTGGGAGAGGTGACAGGAACACTGAAATGCAATGCCAGAAACGTCTGCAGAAGAAGAACCAGGAACACCAACAGTGCGACAGAAGTATAGACACAGGATAAAGGGTGGTGTCACTGACATATAGCATGGGCTAATATCATGGAAGGTACACTCACTTGACAAAGGTGGATGCGCCTAAAATGACATAAGCATCATAACCCCCCATGTCACTTTATAACAGAGTGCAAGTACTAAAACCATACAAGGTGAACAAGATCTCAGAAATGTAGAAGGCACTTTATCTTAGTGCATTTACAGAATAAAGATGCAACAGAAGAAGCATACAAGCTCAGAAGTCAGAAAGAAGAGTGAGCTAGAAGTATAGTAGAAGAGATCCCAGGACCTGTAAAACCAAGCAATCCACCAGAGTGCATAAACTGCCAAAGTCAGAGGAGAGAAAACTTGGAGTAGAATCTAGAAAAAATACCCCTACCACTGAATAGTTCACTGAACCAGCTATCCGACGATATCTGGTTTGCCAAAAACAGAGTCCGAATGAGCCAGATATGACTCCCGAAAGGCAAAAACACATATTAGACTTCAACAGAAAAAAACACTATCAAAATAGCAGACCCAAAAAACCAAATCACCATAGTTAGAAAGAGCTCGGAAAGAGCTTTCCGAAAATATAACGAAGTCCAAAAAATGCCTCCGTATGCTCCAGATAGAGCGAAAATAGTGAGAAGGCCCCAAAAAGCTCAACAGGCCTGGTTTTAAGCCCCAGGGGCTAAAAAAAATGGGCCCCCAGGTGCATGGTGCACGTCGGGGGCTGGACCAAAGCCCCTGGTCATCCATATGACCTAGCGCATAAACACAGGGGCCCGTGGGGCTAAAGAAACCCGCCGGGCGGAGCCTCCGAGCGGAGCAGAGCGGGGAGAGGGGCCAGCGGCTGCTGAGGGCGACGCAGACAGGGAAAGGTGCTGTGAGGAGGGGTTAGCGGAGGGCCAAGCAGCGGTGGAGCTGCGTGAAGGGTGGCGGGGGCTGGAGGTCGGCAGAGTGGCGGCAGGGGCCGGTGGTGCGGGAACTGCAGGGTGGTGTGGGCCGGGCGCTGGACGGGCCGCAGAGGAGCGGCGGCAGCGGCGTGGCTGCGTGATTTAACAATGTATTGGCAGCGGTTAAAAACATTAAAAAAAATATTTTTAAATTTTTTTTTTTGAATTTTTCTCGGTTTCCGTGCCTGTATGACACTGGAAACCAATTTTTTTTGCCTCGGGGCCAAGTTGTCCAAAATGGACAAACTTTATATGGATTCTAGGGTTTTTGGGCGCTCTGAGCGCAACGGTAATGTCCGTTTGGACCCAAAGTGACCAGAAACAAAGGTCCCCCCTAAATCCACACAAAACCTTCTGTAAAACCTCTGAAACCCTCTGTGCTTCAACAAAGCTTGAATAGTGAGCAGCAAGCGAGCTCTGATACCATGTTAGATTTGATAAACAACAAATCTTTCCAAGAACACCTGCATGCAAGACTATCATGAGAAGAAGCAAGAAACAGACAGAAGAAGAGAAACAGCTATGGAGGCCAAAAAGCCAAAGACTGGAAATCCATGTTGAAAAGAATAAAACTTCTATATTATCAACAATCGAATTAAAAAATACAATCTCTGTAATGAAATGCAAAGAAGTGAATCCTTATAAAAGGAATAAGGAAACCCTAAAGGTGAAAACCCTAAAGAATTATAAAGCTGCCTAAGTAAAACTTAAGCATAGAGTAGATAGACTAATAATTAAATGAATTAATTATTAGATAAACTAAGACTACTCTAACATTAACTCGGCACTCAGTGTTAACTTGACACTCAGTGTTAACTTGGCACTGCAGTGGTTGGATTTCTAGAGGCTTCGAAACTACCTCACACACACACAACTAAAGGAAACCAACTAAGCAACCTATCTAGATATGGATTGACCTAGTCATATCCATCTTAGGGAAAAACAAACAAATGACCTTGTAAGGTCCACACACACTCTCCTGACTTGGCTAGAGTTAGTACATGCCATAAATAAGGAGCTAGGGGTTTAGTTAGGTGTGCTCCTACACCATATTCCCCCAGACAAAAGAAAGGTTAATCCATCCTTGGATTGAGCATGTTTGGATCAATGCCCAACCTCTTGAAGTCTGTTTCTCTGATCCAAGTAGCATCAACATCCTCTCTTTTGTGCCATTTTACAAGGTGCTCCATATATTCTTTGTTCCTAGTCTTCTTGTAGACCCTTGAGTCTAGTATCTTTTCAGCTGTCATAGATGGAGTTGGGGCTAATATCAGATCTTTTACCTCTTGTATTACCTCTTGAAGGTTCTGATCAACATCTTGAGTTGGTCCTTTGTATGCTATCAAATCTGCAATATTGAAAACCGGTGACAACCCAATGTCTTCAGGAAGCTCCACCTTGTATGCATTGTTTCCATACTTTGCAAGTATCTTACATGGACCTAACCTCTTCATTTGTAGCTTGTGAGGAACACCTTTTTGTAGCCTATTTTTTTTACAAAGTCTCCAATCTAAAACTGAACATCTCTCTTTGTTGCATCCACCTTTTGCTTTACCTTTTCAGCATTCTCAATCAAGTTCTTTCTCACACTTTCATGTAATTCCCTCATTGAATGAGCAAAGTCCTTAGCATATCCACTACCATGCATTCCTTCCTTCAATTCTCTAATCTCAAAAATTCCTCTTGGGTGAAAGCCATAAACAATTTCAAAAGGACTCTTACCAGTTGATCTGTTCATTGTATCATTATATGCATATTCACCTTGCCCAATGAGTTGGTCACATGATTGACCATACTCCTTTGTGAGGCATCTCAGTAAGTTACCAAGACTCCTATTGACCACCTCTGTTTGGTCGTCTATCTGTGGATGATATGCAGATCCAAAAGGCAAGTTAGTGCCCAACTTTTGCCATAAGGTCTTCCAAAAATGACTCATGAATTTGTTGTCCCCATCTGAAACAATACTAAGTGGGAGTCCATGTATCCTCACCACTCCATTGAAAAATAGCTATGCAATGTTACAAGCATCATGAATAGTCTTGCAAGGTATAAAATGTGCCATCTTACTAAATCTGTCTACAACAACATAAATACTGTCATATCCCTGCCTTGTTCTTGGCAAACCAACTACAAAATCCATGCTTATGCATTCCCATGGTCTAGTTGGGATTGGAAGTGGTTGCTAAAGACCTACATTTGAAGATGTTCCCTTTGCTTTTTGACACACTACACAACTCTCAACATACTGTCTAACATCTTTATTCAATCTAGGCCAAAAATAGAACCTAGTGACTAGCTCTTGAGTCTTATCGACTCCAAAATTACCACTAAGTGCTCCATTATATTTTTCTTGGATCAAATTCTCTCTCATAGACCCTTTAGGAACACAAAGTATACCTCCTTTAAATAATAACTCATTCTGCAAGGTATATTCAGAAAACTCACCATGAAAGTTATTTTTAAACTCTTTGCATACCTTGTAGATTTGGGCAAAATATTCATCTTCAACATATAGGTCTTTGAAGCTATCAATACCTATACTTTATAGCTAAACTTCTTGGAATATGAGCAGCCTTCTACTCAATGCATCAGCAACCTTGTTCTATACTCCCTTTTTATGCTTAATATTAAAAGTGTAAGCTTGTAGATACTCCACCCACTTCATGTGTTTGCTGCTAAGTTTGTCTTGAGAGTTAAGGAAGCTAAGAGCTTGGTTATCAGTATATACTATGAACTCCTTTGAGAGCAAGTAGTGCCTCCACTTCTTGAGTGCTTCGACTAGAGCATACAACTCTAAGTCGTAAGAAGAGTACTTCTTCTTTGCATCATTTAGCTTCTCACTATGGAAAGCTACTGGTCTTCCTTCTTGGCTTATGACAGCCCCAATGGCCACATTACTTGCATCACATTCTACTATAAAAATCTTATCAAATCTTGAAAGAACTAGAGTAGGAAACTCTGCTATCTTCTCCTTGAGTGTTTCAAACCCTTTCTCAGCTTGTGGTGTCCATTGAAACTTTGTCTTCATCCCACCTCTAATGGTGTCTAACATAGGTGCACAAATTCCATAGAAATGTCTAATGAAATTTCTGTAATACTGAGCTAAACCATTGAAACTTCTCACCTCAGTGGCAGCCTTGGGATTAGGCCAACTTAGAATGGCATCCACCTTTCCTTGATCCATTTTGAGGTTACCCTGTGACAAAAAAAAACTGAGATATACTAGCTCCTGCTTCATGAAGTCACACTTCTCCAAGTTGATCATTAGCTTTTCATCATGAAATTTCTTGAAAACTAATTTCAAATGCCTAACATGCTCCTCCTTAGTTTTTCTGAAAACTAAAATGTCATCTGGGTAGACAAAGACAAATTTACTAATGAATTCTACCAATACCTCCTTCATCAACCTCATAAAAGTTGAGGGAACATTAGAAAAACCAAATGGCATCACAAACCATTCATACAAACCTTCTATAGTTTTGAAGGCTATCTTCGATTCATCTCCTTCAGTAATTCTAATTTGGCGATAACCACTCTTGAGATCAATCTTGCTGAAGTACTCTGCCTCCCCTAAACAATCCATTAGGTCTTCAATTCTGGGTATTGGAAACCTATACCTAATGGTGATTCTATTTATGGCTCTAGAATCAGTACAAAGTCTCTAAGCTCCTCCTTTCTTAGGTGCTAAGATAGTAGGGACTGCACATGGGCTTATGCTTTTTCTTATTAGACCTTGGTCTAATAACTCTCTAATTTGCTTGGCTATTTCCTCATTCTGTTGAGGGGTCATCTTATAGGCAGCTTTGTTGGGTAAGGTAGCTCCTGGTATTGTGTGCATAAATATTGTCACACTTCTATGAATCATTCCATTCAAGGTTGCTCAAGAATGAGGCCTCAAATATCGATCCATAGCTCTCTACTCATTGATGTGTAAAAATGTAAAATGAAGGCCCTCAGATTGACCTAGTTGTGTCTATTGCAAATACACCATGAAACGAGAGATTCAAATGCATGAAAATGAAATCTAATCTAAATGATAACAATGCATATTA
>MU227134.1:3680432-3721866 GCA_018584345.1 Thuja plicata
AAATATTCGTGTATAGATCAACATTGTCAAGATCAAAGAGAGAATACGAAATGGATGAAAGATGTAGAAGAACTACACATGATGCCTGATTGCCAGGTTTTCATCATGGTACTTATCCAAGGTGCCACAAGGGAGTGGTTTTCACCCTAGGATGAATTTATTTCTCTTTAATATTTTTTTTTCTCTTTTTATTTTTTATTTTTTATTATTGAATTTTTGAATTTTTTTGAGTTTTTTGGAAGAAGGCAAGCTTTTAAGATAATGCTCTTTGAAAGGATAAACCATGATATACCAAAGATCCAAAATGATATGCTCAAAGATGCCGATAGGGAAAGGAAGATGAAAGAGAAAAATGGAGGATAAGGTTTTATGCAAAGCGAGTGAGGTTGGAAGATAGGAGGAATAGGAAAATGAGGAAAAAGGATATAAGGTAGAAGGAAGGTGCTCAAAAAAAACTTCTATGTATTTACTCAGCATACACATCTGGATATGCAATCTGCAATTTCTGTATCTCTTTCTCCCAAAATGCAATCAATGAATTAACAATCTGTAGATGGGCGCATAATGCATATTGTAGCTTCTCCATCTTCTCCAAGTCTATGCTAGGACCTAGATCATATGATAGACTCCATATTCTATACATTACTTTACTCACCCTTTGATATTATCTTCTCCGCCTTCTCAATCTTATCAATCTGCCCCTGATATACACATATTGATATTGGTGGAGGGATCTTCTATAGATTTCCTTATTTTCTCTATCATAGCCTCTACCTCCTGGATCTTCTTTGTAATGATAGGAACTTAACTTTCCTGATTTATATAGTCAGCAATAATCTTTCTTCCTTTTTCTACAAACTCTTTCAAGGATGCTTGACTAGCTTTGAGTTAACTAAGATCAAGTGTAAAGTTGCTAACCAATTCACTGAGCCTCTTCTTCATATACTTCTCTTTTGCAATATCTAATCTATTTTTCATGACTCCTTTAGATTATATACTCCCACTTACTTATTTTCTCCCCATGATTCTAAGTCTGTTATGGGTGTCAAACTTTACAACAATGATGATGAGTTTTCCATCACTTCAGTCTTCTCTTTTTCTGCTTCCTTTTCTGTGATATCTAAAATCAATATGTCTTCTTGCTGATATAAAGACTCTCAGCCTCTTGAGTACTCACAAATGTTTCTTCAAACTTTTCTAGATCAATATCCATTGCTTTCCATTGATACTTCAACATTATCAACCACGGATGTATTCTCCATGTCCTTGGCCATGGGTGCAGAATCCTGTGGCCCTGTCATAATAGTTTTATCTGCTTCTTCACATGATATTCCAAATTGTATCTTCAATCAATTCTGCTCTTACGTGAACTCTCTTTTGTTGTATTCACACTTAGATGATCAATAATAAGTATGTGCTTCCAAGGATAACATCAGGTTGGCTCCAAAACAAATATCTCAAACAACTATATTGATATAGAACACTGCTCAACAAGATTTTGAGAAATTTCGCTTCATGAAATTTATGCGCTGAAGCATACTTATAAATCACTTCGAAGATGTTTCAAAGAGTTTCTTGATATTAATCTCTACTGAAGAATGTAATTGTGACACTTTTCTGCTCGACGACAATTGCTCCTTTTATTATCCAACCGCTCACTCAATTGCTAAGTAAGTTTTCAACTAATTTCTGAAATGATGTGTCCATGCTTGGGCTTCGTTTCAAACTCAAATAGATTTTCTTAACAAATAACGATTATCAATCTCCTTTCTTCACTTTTGAGAATAATTTAAATGCATTAGCAATACAACTAATAGGGCTTTCAGGATCTCCAATTGCTTATTTTGACCGCAAGTGAGGACTTGGTGATTTCAAAGTAGATTTCCGCCATTAATACTTTCTGTGTAGACACATGAAGCAACTATAACTTCCATTCTTGATCCTGATAACAACTTAGATCGTGTTCTCTTGCATACTGCATCATAATGTCACCAAACAATTGTAATCCAAGGCGCTTACTCAGATGGTGAGTATACCAGCCACGCAGGGGTTCAGAGCTAGAATAGCTCCCCCTAAGACCAAGAAGGTCTATTCAAGTAGAAGTAGAGGGTGTGTCCATCATGGATGCATCAAATACTTTTTCAACATCATTGTCCTTCTTTACTTCAACCCAAATTTTGCTTGAATCTTCTTTTCCTTGAACAAACTTAACTTCTCCTTCTTCTTCAAATAGTGATTTCTTAGGATCCTCTTGCTTTTGAGTTCTGGATCTGCAAAACCTTGAGATGTGTCCAACCTTTCTACATGTGTGACAAATGATAGGAGTTCTGATGTTATTATTCATCATGCTGCAGTGCTTGGCTATGTGTCCATTGTAATTACATATCTAACATGTAATGTTCTGAGGGCTTCTAACATTTTTCTAAGGATAACTTCTTTGTCTTTGCTGATTCTGATTTCTTTGATTATTCTGATTCTTGTTCTTCTGACTTGTTTTACAATTCATAGCTCTATGACCAAATTTATTGCATGAATAACAGTAACCATTGAAGGGTCTTACCTCTTTAAAATTCCTTGCAATATGTCCATTCTTTTTACAGGCATAACAAGTACGGTCAACTAGCTTGCATTCATCCTTAGGTGGTTCAACATTGTCTTTAGTCTGATTTCCAATCTCCTTAGTGTCTGTGATGTCTTTTGGTGCTTTCATTCTTTCTTGCATGGCATCGATCTGAATTTGTGCTTCATTGTATCGTATATCGCTGGTATCTCCTTTAACATTTTAAGTATACAACTATGATTCTATCAGATCCTTGCTTGTGTGTAACTTGTCAATATGATTCTTTGTTGCAATCAATTCAGTTTCCATCTTCTCTTTGTTGTTTCTTAGCTCCAAGATTTCCATGTTTGCTTGTCTCAATTCTTCATCTAACTGCTTGTTTGCTTTGACTTGATCATCATAGGCATCTTGATTGTTACATAGCTTTTCAACTAATTCTTCAATCTGATCCTTCAGAGAAAAATTTTCTTGATTCAAATTTTTGACTATTTCTCCCAAATCATTTGAAGAACAATTCCTTAATTCTTTTTTCAGTTTCTTGATAAGTATTTGCATGTCATTAACTTTTAGTTTAAGATCTTCATTTTTTTTCACATGTGTCAAGTTCTTCAAGGGCTGCTACAAGATTCATTTTCAGGTGTTTCATTTCTTCCTTTTCCATGATCTCCTCAAGTGGTTAAAATTATTTGCTAAGGACTAGAGCTTTGATACCAATTGTTAGGATTAGGATCACTGAGAGGGGGGGTTGAATCAGTGATCTATCAATTAATAGTTTTTCTAATTATCTGAATCTTTACTTAAATGCTTATGTAATGAAATGAATATCAATGCAAGTAAGATAAACATACACAACTCATGACACCAAATATGATTACGGGGAAAACCAATGCAGGTGAAAACCCCGGTAGGAATTATTACCCACAAATATTCTATAGTAGTTTCTTATGATCCTTGTTAGAAGATCCTTAACCTTGTTAGGAGTTGTCTTTACAATGTATGAAGTATAGTGACCTTGTTAAGGATCATACCCTGTTAGGAGTCTTTTAAAATAACTCTATTAGCGGTGGTGGACTCACTGTCCAAATGGTGAAGGCTACAACCTTCTGGATCTTTGATACACACTCTATCTGCAAGGTGAACTGTTGTTGTAACACTGCTTGTCTGATCAGTTCCTTTTGTGTGCTGATGATTTAACCTCTTCTTGATCTCTAAAAAAATATTTTCTTCACTCTAAAATCTTCTACTTCAATATATATATCATCAACATATGAAAAATATATCTTTGTTGCTTTTATGCTCTGCTCTACTTTCTTATCTTTGGCTTTTTCAACTTCTCCAATCAAAAATGACCTTCTATAAGTACTTCCTCAAAAGAAATGAAAATTTTAGATTTAGGAAACCTTTTAACATCTATCTTGATCACTTACATAACCATTTAACCCTTCATTAAGTCAGCTTAACATTAATTATAACTGCTTTACTCAAACCGAACAGACACGTCTTTTCACATAGTCCGCTCCACAAAATTAGCTCTAACTAATTATCCTGGATGAATCAAGTCATGTGCTTTTAACCATAGATTTTTAGGTCACTAAAAATGAATAATCAAAAGGTGCAAGTCTTGAGGATAATTGAAACTTCTACGCCAAAACAATCTCTGTCGGCTCTTTCCATGATCTTTGTCCTATTCTGGCATTCACTAGCTGTACCTCTTCAACTGGCTGTATCTTCTTCATGCTTGCAGATCTGATCATGCTCTCTTAGAATTAGCATGTAAAAATAATCATAAGCTTATCTTCAAAGGCACATATCATTTGGATAACAAATGAACACACGCTAATCAAAACTATAACAGTCTCTTGCTTGCTCTGTCCTATTTTTTGTACTTAGCCAATTTCTGATCTTCTGATAATGTGTGTTGACTCCAAAACTTCATATGGATTTGTTGCCATAATTAAAACACTAAATAGATTCATATACTTCAGTATAGTCAACTTTCCAATAGAAGTAAGGATGCATATCACAGTCAACTACAGAAGAAGAATATGTTGTTGCTGCAAACTATTCTAACATTGCATGGCTTAAACAGATTTTGAAAGGAATGAATGGTGATATCACTGACCCAATGATAATTTATTGTGATAATACAAGTGATATAAATATTTCAAATAATATTGTGATGCATGCAAATACAAAACACATATCTATTAGATATCACTATTTGAGGGAATAAGTACAAGATAAATAAGTGATACTAGAATATGTACAATCAAAAGAAAAACTTGCAAACATATTCAAAAAACCCTTACTGAAGGATACATTTGAGTGCTTGAGAGGTAGACTATGGGTTCATCCCTTGTCTATTGGTCACTAAGATGACTAGGAGGTTGCATCAACCTACATGAAATCATAATATCAAACATGTTGATGAAAAGATGAATTGGACTAACACAGATATATCAGTACACTGTAAGGTACTTATTTTACTGCACCAAAAATCAGAGATATTTTATTTGGCTACTGTAGAGCTTTTGGCATTGTTGTCAAAGGGAGAGAGTTGATTGATAAAATATAAATCAAGATAAATGATCAATGAAATGTCTATCCACTAAAGGGAAAAAAGAGAAAGGGAGAGACATATCTAATCTATAGAGAGATTCAAGAACAGAAAAGTCAAAACTACAGGGAGACTATGCATGGTGAGTTTTTATACTGACATCATTTATATTCAAGCTAAGGAGGGCTACAGAATTGTTGCAGCTGTAGAACATAATTTTGGTATTTGTTGTATGACATTTTATATTGCATATTTCATATTTTTTCACCATCAATTCCAAAGGGAGAGATTCATAAACTACAATTGATTGAATTTTTGAAGTCATTTGTTGATATTCAACTGAGTTGTAGAAGTGATGATAAACATTATCAATGTTGGTGAACAGATTTGTCTCCACTTTAATCACAATCTATGTTGACCCTATGCCTCTTTGAAGACAAACAATTATACAACAATTGGGTAAGCATGAGATAATTGCTTCCCTTTGAATTATGTGTGGTACAACTCCCCCTCAGAAATATTCAATAAATTTCCAACTTAACAACTAACCAAAGTACTTTTAAACCGAAATCATGTAAGGATCTCTCAAATACTCCTAAGTATTGAGGTGTTTTTCAGATATTTCAAACATGGAAAGGAAACCAAAATTAAAGGACACAGAGATTCTTTAACTATTTTGAGATAAACTTAAAAAGAGGAAGAAACAAAGAATTTTCAAGAAAGATGGACAACCACGATACATATACGAACAAAATGAAGCAGAGAATATATTAACTCACAATGTAATTAACATATCATGAATTTAAATTCACAGATTCAAATTGATCTTTGTATTAGAGTATTATGATTACACAGAACAAAGTCTGAGATCAATGCAGATTTCTATATCTCTCTTCAATTCTTTTTCAAAAAAAAAAAAGAAACAACTAACACTGCTTAAGCCAATGATAAAAAATAAGTCTAATAACCCAAAAAAATCTAACCCCTATAGATTTTTATGCTCCAACATATATAGTTTAGCAATCTCGAGGACCTCCCTGAAAACTCGGCCACTCGGGATAACAAAAAATAAATGGTTACAAACCAGTAACTTAAAAGAGAAATAGTTTTAGAGACAACTGTCCCACAAAAAAAAATAACTTAAAACATAAAAGCCTTGCGTGATTTTAGCTATTTGTCATCGGATGTGGCTTCCCAAACTAGCTTCCAACTTCAAAATGTGCTCACCAGCTCCTGAATTAGATGAGAGTGAAGGTTCTTCAAACCAGTCAGCTTCATGCGACATGCATTCTTTTCCCACCTGAAATCCTAAATCTTCTCCAATTGCCTGGGTAAATTTCCTCCATTTACGAACAATATGGACTCTACGTTAGCTATCCTAGTGAAATCTTCAGCCATTATTTCTTCTTTTTCATTGATAGTATTCATAGTATCTTCAAAGCTCTTAATCATGGCTTCTGTGTTTGTGCTTCCTTCTTCTAACTAGAGAATACCTGACGAATTTACCACTTTTATGTCTTTTGATGCATTGGTGTGCATTTCCTTGATCTCCTTTACCATAGAACGTGTGTTGGAGACAACAGCTCTAAATAGACTACCTTTCCAGCTTAGATTCTTTTTAATATAAACAACATGCAAGCATCCACCATTTTCATTGGATTTTCTGTCAAGAATTTCCTGACTCCATATTCCTCTATCTTAGTAACCTGAGATACGATAGCTGAACACTTCTCTTCATTTGATTCCCATCCTGGAATTAGGGTATGAATTTCCCCAATCAGTGCCTCCCCTTCTGCATAGGTGGTGAAGAATTCCTGAATGAAATTTCTTCCTTCCATAAAAATACCACCAAACCAATTATTCATTGCTTCCATGAGAGCTCTACCCTGCTACATCTGCTTCAGTAACTATTTATTATATACGGAAATAGGATCAAAGTCTTGTGGAGATTGGGCCAAAGGGTAATGCTCCAACCTCACTAAGTGAACTAAGAAATTCGGCCATTCTAATCATGAGCTGCTTGAGTTTACATTTTTCCTTACCATCCTTTTGAAATTGACCGAGCATGTGGTCTATAGAAAATTTAACCAAATGGTCCCTGGTATCTATGTTTAACACACCGAACTCCATCTTTGTAACCTCTAAATATTCTACTGTGGGTTCGTCGACTCCTTCCTTTTGTTTGAAGGTTGTGATCTCCGCGGTCACTTTTCCTGTAGCAAAATTGGTAGTTAGCCTCGCATTGCTCTTAACCATTTTTGCTTCGGGGCATGAGTAGCATACTTGGTAACTATTTCTTTGACTTGTAAGGAGATAGGTTTAAAGCAGTGCTTCCAATTTACCGAATCTATCAGCCAAGGGGGAATTGAACTAGACACCAACCTATTATATGTTTTCTTGGCAGGCGTCACGTCCTCTTGTTGAACTTTAGGCTTATCTGTAAACATCTCCTGGTCTTTCTTGTTATGCTCTAGTGAGAAAGAGTTGCCCTAATCATTGATATAAATATCAATATAACCAGAATCTGGGGATGCCATTTGTGTCCGACCTTCAGATTTGGTTCTTGACCTCATTCGGGGTGCGGTAGGATGTGCACAGTAAGTCACCTTCCTTTTAGATGAAAGAGTATTACCTGCATGAGTGATCAAGAGGGAAGTGTTATAGGGAACATGCAACCCTTCAACCGAGACAAGACTTGTATTAGATTTCTTAGGAGACGTAATCTTTTCTCTGGTCTGTTTCCTCTTTTTTAACCAGTCATCAGTGTAGGCTAAAATGAACCTAGCCCTTAATTTTATATCCTCTTTCTCTTCTCTTTTCCAGTCTACTTTTGACAAACCCTCTATGTTTGGACCATTGAAGTTGGGCTCAATGATTTCAGAATGATCTTCTTTCATGCCAGCTATGTTAAACTTCAGCTGCAAGGTTTTGATTTGGGGAATAAATAACCTAGAGTGATCCCTCTTTTTAATTGCTTCTTTGTCTGTGATATCTTCCCTCAAATATTCAATATGCAGGTTCAACTTAGATTGGACATTCAAATCAAAATCCTACCTTGCAAATCCTTTGTTGTCAAACCCTCTCCTCGACTCATATAAATTCATGTGAAAACCCATTAAATTATTGCCTATCATGGAGGCGTCAAGCATACTCTTGCATGTCATAGTTCCAAGACTAATGGGGAACATAGAATCCTATTTCTCCTCTAGAAGATTATTTTTAATTACCATGAAAATTTGTCTACAAATCTCCGCTAAGATGAAACAATCAAAGAAAAACCTTGGCAATTTAAGAGGTTCTTTGTCAAAACCCCCAACTCTCACATAGGTGAACCATGGAAATTGAATGTAAAAGCTACCAAAACGTTGAACTAGCTTCTATGCTTTTGAAGAAATCCTCCGATTTGGGGTAGATGGTAACACAATTTTCTAAGGAAAACATCATGAACTATCCTGTAGTCTTCAAGGACTCTGTCTTTCCTCAGTAAAGGGAAATATTCAAAAATGCTTATGTCTTCACTCCATGGCTCATGGGGAATTCCAACAAGGTCTTGGGTGCATGCACGACAGTATATTAAGTAAGATGACATATAAAATTCCTACCTTATCGCCTGTGCCTGTTTTAGCTTATCTCTTTGTGAACTTGCAATTATTTTAGCCCAGTCTAGACTTTGCTTTCCTTCTAAGACAATCTCAATAAAGTGGTACATCTAGTCTTCGAAAAGGAGCACCTGCTCTAATCCTTTCACTCTATGTAATAAGACCATTATATCATGAATGTGAGGTTTCATATGGCCTTTGGTCAAAATATTAAGCAATCTGGAACCACCTTTGTAGTTTGACACAGCCCACTTGCGAGAAATGTTACTGAGTTTCTTGTCACCTTTCTCTTGAAATTGAGCGAGCGACTGGGTTGGGGTAAAACTGACAAAAGCCTCATTTGAGAGATTAAAAACTGACATTATTTTTTCCCTATTTATAGTCAAAAGACTTTTACCCTCGTTATTCAGCACACTCTTGGCTTAACATCATAATGGTTTATGCTCTGTAGAACTAGCTTTGGATTAACTACAGGTGGGGGAAAAGTGACGGCTTGAAAAAAACCACTAGACATCAGCTCTAAGGTATACTCATTCTCTACTACATCCTTCATATTTTCAACCAACTTCTCTACTTCAACTCCTAACAAATTAGTGTCTGTAATCACTGGAGCTCTACACTCTAGATTTGCAGTATTTCCAAAAAAATGCATGCTAGACCTCATTTTTCTTTCCCAAACAAACAAATAATTGCAACCCTTCAAAAAAACACTACCACATAGAAAATAGGAAGAAAGAGGGGGATTTTTGGCATTTACTTGTATTCTATAGACTCTGGAAAACAAAAACCTCTATCCTTCGCAGCCGAGACTCCTCAACCTAGCTCTAAAAAGGAGAGTTGAAGGACAATATTTAAAGAATGCTCACCTAGCTGAAATATAATCGAAGAGACATACATTAAATGTGGCATGTAGGTTCACATAGAGTGAATCTAATGATTTGACATTTGATGAGATTCATTTAATCAAATCACTTAAGTCATGATTACTTTCCATTTCATACCACTACTTCACTCGTGCTGAAAAATCACCCACCTTAACTCATTTTTCTAGCTTAGAATTATCCCGTGTCTATCATCAAATCAAAATTGATCATACCATTATTTCAATAAATACTACTCTGACGTGTCATGTCACCTGTCACTTCAGTTGTCACATCAATCTTTAAGCCCGCTGAATCTACCTTTGAAGTACTTTGAACCAAGGTTTGAAAAGGTTCAAAGTGGTTCACTACCACAACACTAATGTGGCACGGGTCCCACCTGTGATCACCAATGTTAGCCCAAAAGCTTTGTTTGAACTTCTTTTAACTACTTTGAACCGAGGTTAGAAGATGTTCAAAGTGGTTCATGAGGAAGAAATAACTTCTACAATTGGCCGAAAAGAGCCCACTTCTACAAGATAGGTTCATGAAGTATTAAAGCGATTGACTCAGAAGTAAAACCGACATTGGAAAACTCTTTTATCATGAACTTTTGTGATAAGGAGGAAACTGGACAAGGATTAAAAAAATAATAGGGTCAAGGAAACTTTTACCATGGTGACTCAAAATAGACCCTAACACTAGCTCTAACTAGGGACTGCATATTGCCAAAAATGCAGAGAACTCTAGATTATTGATTTTGCAAAAACAACAAGGGAAAGAAGCGACACATGAAACTACACCTAAGGAAAGTGAGAAAACTAACTATTATGTATAGGGAGGGACTCAAAACAAAAATCAAAGCTTGATCAATTTGAGGTCCTGCCTATTGTAAGTGAAAGGGAGATTAATACCATCCGGGTAGGATAGATGGAAATCATTAGAACCAATTTCTTTTGATATGATAAATGAGCCTTTCTACAAGGACTCAAATTTCCCATGAGATCCCTTAGGCACCCTTCTCTTATCCCACAATAGGACTTCATCCCCTTTCATAAAATTTCATGCACGGGCTTTCATATCAAAGATTCGCTTGAATTTCATCTGGTGCCCTATGATTTCATCTACCAAGTTATTTCTTTCTTCCTCCAACTTATTTAGGTACATGATGCACTTTTCCAGAGAGATTTGAAAACATTGATCTTTGATCACTGATTGGAGCTTGGTTGTTGATAATTCTAGAGGTAAGGATACGTGAGCTCCAATCCCAACTATGAGCTCAAAAGAAGCCATGCTAACAACTCTTTTGGGAGTAGTCCTATCGGCCCACCAGGCTTCATGCAACTTCTTATGTCAATCACGAGGATTATTATCTAGCAATTTCTTCATTATAGATATGAGGTTCTTATTACAGGATTCTGCCTGGCTGGTCCCTTATGGAAAGTAGTCGAATGAATGAGCTAAAGATATCCTATGTTCATAATAAAAGGCCAAAATCTCCTTTGAGGAAAAATATGTAGCATTATCTGCTACCACCTTAACTGGTATCCTAAACTTGATAAAAATATGGTTCATCAAGAAATCACAGACAACTTGTGAATTTTCCTTTTTAGTCGGAACCGCTTCTACCCACTTGGTGAAGTAGTTAGTTGCAGTTAGAATAAATATATGTCTTGCATTGGAGGGAGGATTCAAAGGCCCAACAAAATTTATCCCCCATTGTCTAAAGGGTTCATAAACTACCACTGGCTTGATAGGTAGCACTGCAAGTTGTGGACGCCTAGTAAACACTTGACATTTCTCATAGTTCTTGGCATAGTGATAAACATCTTTGAACATTCCTGGCCAGTAGAAATAGTTCTGGAGAATTTTGAACGTCGTGACAGTAGAGGAGTAATGCCCACCACAGGGTTCATCATGGAAAGCTCTCAACAATTGTTTCTATTGGACAACATTGACACATCTAAGGAAGGTTCCATCAATACCCATTTTGTACAACACATCTTGAGAGATTACTGTTGGCAAGTTGAGTTCCTGAGGAAGCATGACTTATTTTGTGTCAAAGATAACTTAGAAGATAAAATGACTAAGTACAAAAAATAGGATAGACAGAGAGATACAGAAATCAGCACATCAGCACGCATGTTAGAGACCACACCAGATCAGGTGTGCTTAGATATATACTCTATGGTGTGTGTATATGCTATATCCAAATGTGCAAGGTACAGAACATAAGTACAGAAAAGATACAGACAGATTAGTACACTCTAGTCCAAGAAAGAGTCCAGAATACAGAGCACAGAAGCTGACTACTCTTTTGATCAGCGTGTATTATTTTGTGATACTAAGGCTAAGCGCCTTTAGTTATAAGTTTTTTATGATGTAATTAATGTTATTGTAAACACGCTTGAGCCGACTTATTTGAAAGCATTGTATATTTTTTTAAGAGGCCGACTAAGTGTTATGTTTTGGGTCGTGCCTATTCGTTTGTAAAGATATAAGTATGTAATGTATTGTTATGTTACAGCGTGGAAGAGAAGTCAATTATTATGTAATAAGAAGTTATAGAGAGATAGTATAATGAAGTCAGAAGATGATATAACTCTTTGAAGGAGTAAGAGCATCCACGCATACACGGAACTGATCAGACAACAGTGTCACTACAACAGTTCATTTTTGATGTAGTGCATATCAACATTCAGAGGGTTGTAGCCTTCATATTATTTGGGCAGTGAGCTTAGGAAGTGAGCCACCACCCCTAACAGGGTTATTTTAAAAGACTCCTAACAGGGTCTGACCCTTAACCAGGTCATTGTACTCAATTTGTAAAGACTGCTTCTAACAGGGCAAATGAACTTTAACAGGTTCATTATACCTAGTACAATATTTTGTGGGTACTAATCCCCACCAGATTTTTCCTCTAATCAAGGTTCTCTGTAATCATATCTTGTGTTATGTGTTCATGTGTTATGTTTCTTTGGATGCACATTTGATATATGTTTAATTGGCTGAAATATAACTAATTGATAAACACTGATTCACCCCCCCTCTCAGTGTTTCTAACAATTGGTATCAGAGCTCTAGTCCTCTGAAAGAAATTTTAACCACTTGAGGAGATCATGGACTCAGTTGAAGTAAAACATTTGAAAAAGAATCTTGAAGCAGCTCTTGAAGATCTTGAGAGATCTGAAAAAGAAAATAAAGAACTAAGATTGAAAAATGATGGGTCTCAAATACTTATAAAAAGGCTAAGGAAAGATCTGAAAGATTGTTCTACAAGTGATCTAGGACAAATGGTCAAAAAGCTTAATGAAGAGAATAAATCTCTAAAAGATAAACTTGAAGATCTGGAGGAACAACTTACAGATAGCCAGGACACCTTTGGAGACAAGATCAAAGAAATCAAACAAATGGAAGATGAACTTTGCAAGCAAACATGAATTATTGGAATTGGAAAACATAAAGAAGAAGTTGGAATCAGAATTAACAGAAGCAAAGTATAAAATTGATAAACTTCACACAAGTTCAGATTTGATTCAATCCAAGCTCAATGTGCAAAGAAAAAAGGGGAACACTACTGGCCTTGGATTCAATACAACACAAGATGAAGTCAGATCACCACAAGAGAAAGAGAAAACACTTGAAGCATCTTCAAAAGCTAAGAAAGTTGAAGATACTACAGAGGTTATATTTGAACCACCTAAAAGGGAATTTAGAAAAGTTAACATAACTTGTTATGCATGCAAGAAGCATGGGCATCTGGCAAGAGATTGTAAAGAGGTAAGACTTTTTAATGGTTATTGTTACTCATGTAATAAATTTGGTCACAGGGCTATACATTGCAAGACAAGTCATAAGAATCAACATCAGCAAAATCAAAGAAGAATAAATCAAAACAGTCAGAGAAATCAAAAGAATTCGCAGAACATTACATGTCAGAAATGCAACTACAATGGACACACAGCAAAACAATGTAGCATGATGAGAAAGAACATCAGACCTCCTATCATTTGTCACACATGTGGAAAGGCTAGACATATCACAAGGTTTTGCAGATCCAAAACTCAGAAACAAGAAGATTCCAACAAGTCACTATTTGAAGAGAAAGGAGAAGTCAAGTTTATCAAAGAAAATGAAGATTCAAGCAAAATTTGGGTTGAAGTAAAGAAGGACAAGAATGTTGACAAAGTAGTTGATGCATCCTCAATGGACGCACCCTCTACTTCTGCTTGAATAAGACCTTCTTGGTCTTAGGGGGAGCTATTCTAGCTCAGAACCCCTGCACAGTTGGTGTACTCACTTCAGAGTATGCACCTTTGGATTCATGGTTAAAAGCTCAGATTACAACTATATGCATTCACGCACTATCTGAATTGCATCGGGATCAAAGTTTGAAAATATCTATGTATAGTTGCAAGCATTAAATGCGACAGATCGTATAAAAAGAAGTTTGTATTTGATCATTCTCACATTTACATTTGAAGAGCAAGAAATTGAAGAGCATTAGAGCACTAAGACATTCAGGCATGAAGACATAGCAGTTTGGAAGTTGGAACAAACGGTTAATCAGTTTTGAAATGAAGCCCTAGCCATCGTGCCGTTTCAAAATTTCATGGAAACCCTACTTAAACAATCACCAAGTAAGTAATGGTGACCCCAATTGTATTTGATGTAGCAGAGAGGAAGAGATTCATATTTAAGAAGCATCCATTCAAGTCTATATTGGATGATGTGGAAGGAGCTTTCTCTAAAACACCGATTGGCATTGTTCATGTGGAAGATATCTGCGTGTACATATACTGCAAGAAGGAATCATTAGGAGATGACCATATAGCTTCTCACATGGCATCAATGATAAATAAGGAATTTACATTCAAATATGAGTTCATGCATCTACAAGATAACCCTATTATCGAGTATTCAAATGCGCACGAGTTTGAAGAACCAGAATGGGTAAAAATCCTGTTGAGCAAAATTCATGATGACCTATTTTGGATTGGTGATGTCCCTGTCTGTATCACCGTAGACCTAATCCATTAGTTGACTGGACTTCCAATGACTGGACCATTATTTCCCACTGGTAAAGATGTTAAGAAGTAGATTGAGAAAGTTTGTTTGTCAAGAAGTGACAGGCGTGGTATGAAAGTAGACCCCATCAAGGAGGATGACATCAAACTTATGACAATGATACTTGGTTACAAGTTCCAGCAAGCAAGTAGGTTGAATAGTGTATCTACAGCAAAAACACTTGTAGCAATTAGAATAGTAAAGGATAACACTCAGTACAACCTTTGCGAGATCTTGCATGATCAGTTGATTGAAAACATCAGAATCATCAAGCATGATAGAAGCAAGACATCCAGGTGTGGATCACTAATCATCTATTTGTATCATCATATAGTAGGTAAGGTTGCAGATCTCTATTTAGACAAAGGCAAACCTACAATGACTCAAATATCTCTCAAAGCCACAGTAGAAAGCAGTGCAAGAGATAAAATGGATATGGACATAAAGATATTCAGGGTAAAAATGCAAAGTAGGTACAGACTATCTGAGAAGATAGTTGACAAGTACAGGGATACAATTTGTTTTATGGTTGAAATAGATTTCACATGCATGGAGGCTTATGAGCCCAGAACTAAGTGGATTCATCCACTAGGATATGAAGTTGAAGACCATGTGCTTGAGGGATATGCGCAGGTCCTATTGTCAGCACCTAAAGACCCCAATGAACCTAGATGGGGAGCATATAGAGAAAAGACAGATGAAGTGGACATTGAACTAAAACTTGCTGTTAATAAAAGGAAAGTGTCCAGAACTACTTCTAATATACTAAAAGCTCATGGAGTCACTCGAGAAGATTTGAATAAGGCTAAAGAAGCCAAAGTTGCTAAAGTTAAAATTGAGAAGACTGATGAAACTCAGAAGAAGAGGAAGAAGAAAAATGAGGAGAGTACATCTGCGCCTACTACCACCATTGACTTGGATACTTATCCACCTTCTATTCCTAGCAAGAAACCCAAAGGAAGGAAGCAAGCTGCCATAGGTCATCCATCTTCAAGATCCACAAGGAGCACTACAAAGAATACACAAGCACCTCATGAGGTAGGCTTCAGACCAAGCTTGAACATATTAAAGAATATGATTATAAATGAAGGTAGATTGGATACACTTTCAAAGGTCTATGAAAAATATACAGAAGTTGATAAGACAGAGATACATTACATGGTTATATCTCATATGATCAAGTTTAAGAAATCAGTTCTTGAACTTAAGACAATGATACCAGACAACTTATGGAATGTATTGGAAATTATGAAAAGACATGCTATTGAGGAAGACATGAAGATTAGAGAAGAAACTCTGGATACTCTTCTCCATATTTGTACACATGATGAGAAGGCTATTTTTCTAGATCTTGTAAAGCCTCATCTCTGAAGTAAGACAAGAACTCTATAGATAATGAACAAAGAGCATGAGCAGGTTGGTAAGGAGACCGAAAATGCATTTGCCCAAGTCTTTATAGACAGACACATGTATCCACCAATGGCACCTACAACAAAAGCCACTCCAGCTCCTCCCAAAAGGGATACAACTCTAGAAATTTAGATTGCACCCATGACAGGTCCACAGGTCTCTACGCCCATAGTAACAATAACTTCTGAGACAACTAAAGATATAGAAGATACTATAATAGTTGACAATGTCAAGATATCTATGACATCTTCAGATAATGACATGGATAAAGTAGATGAAGCCTTTGATAGCACCAAGGACATGAATAATGATAATACATATTTACAAAAGAATGAAGTTCCTTTGATTGATCCAATAGATTTGGATAAAGAAAAAGACACTCAAGTTGATGAGTCACCAGTCAAAGAGGTACATATCAAAAGTGAATGTGTAGAAATAAGTCAGAATACTATTCTGTCACCATCCACCTCATTGTTGTCAAGGTTAACTTCTGACTCAGCTAATTTTGACACATGGGAAGAAGAAGACCTCATTAAGAGCAGCGTCCTTTCCATGGAAAAGGCAAATGAGAAACATGTGATGAGGAACCCATGCTTTATTGAATCAATAAACATTTTGAATGAGTTAGTTCCTATTGATAAGAAAGTTGTAAAAGTTCAAACTGTTGAACATGTGGACAGTGTACTAACCAACTTCAAGTCACACTTCACCAACTTAGTAGAGTCAACTATTAAGATTGTAGAAGATGAGTATAAGAAGGAAAGATTGAATGAAGTGGTGAAGAACTTTACCTTGGATCTGAACTCTCTGAAGATTGGACAGTCTATACTAAAAGAGTTGGTAGAGAAAGGGAAGAAAGTCATAGTAAACTGCATGGATAGAGTGAAGCTCACCTCTGAGCAAACCAAAAAGATAGCTGAAGAAGAGGAAATGGTGGACAACATAAGAAAGTTTGTTAAGAATTCCATGCAAGACATGAACATATGCAACAATGTCTACCAAGGACAACTAGACAAAATTGAAAAGGCAAAGATTGAAATAAGCAAGATAAGAGTTAGACAAAATCAGTTGAGAAATGCACTTGCACCTTCATTAGCAGTTCTTATTGAGAACATCAAACAAATTGATGACACAATGTAGACTTATGATCAAGGTCCTTGCTTGGATCTAGAGAAAATGGAGAAGTTAACATATGCTTTCTGCGCGCACCTCCAAACAGTGGATGCAATGAAAGCATTTTGGCAGAAAGAGATTCAGTCTCTTCAAGTTGTGTACCCTGATGTATATATGGAGTAAGTATGAAGACCTATAGTTTTTTGTACACCTTTGTCATTAATGTCAAAGGGGGAGTAGTATAGAATTTGTATATGAAGAGTAGTATATATGTATATATCATTAAGTCATGATATATAGTCAGTTTGGAATGAAGTCATTTTGAGTAACTTAGCCACATTCCTTTGTTGCCATAAATGACAAAGGGGGAGATTTTTGGCAAGTTGACTTCCTGAGGAAGCATGAATTATTTTTTGTTGTCAATCATGACAAAAAAGTCATACTAAGTTTCTATCAAAGATAACTTAGAAGATAAAATGACTAAGTACAGAAAATAGGACAGACAGAGAGATACAGAAATCAACACATCAACGCACATGTTAGAGACCACACCAGATTAGATGTGCTTAGATATATACTATATGGTGTGTGTATATGATATATCCAAATGCGCAAGGTACAGAACATAAGTACAAAAAAGATACAGACAGATAAGTACACTGCAGTCTAGGAAACAGTCCAGAATACAGAGCAAGAAAGCCGACTACTATTTTGATCAGCGTGTATTATTTTGTGATACTAAGGCTAAGCACCTTTACTTATAAATTTTTTATGATTTAATTAATGTTATTGTAAACACACTTGAGCTGAATTGTTCAGAAGCGTTGTATATTTTGTTAAGAGGCCGACTAAGTGTTATGTTTTGGGTCGTGCCTATTCATTTGTAAAGATATAAGTATGTAATGTATTGTTATGTTACAGCATGGAAGAGAAGTCAATTATTATGTAATAAGAAGTTACAGAGAGACAATATAATGAAGTCAGAAGATGATATCGCTCTTTGAAGGAGTAATAGCATCCACGCATACATGGAACTGATCAGACAATAGTGTCACTACAACAGTTCATTTTTGATATAGTGCATATCAACATTCAGAGGGTTGTAGCCTTCATATTATTTGGGCAGTGAGCCTAGGAAATTAGCCACCACCCCTAACAGGGTTATTGTAAAAGACTCCTAACAGGGTCTAACCCTTAACCAGGTCATTGTACTCAATTTGTAAAGACTGTTTCTAATAGGGGAAAGGAAATTTAATAGGTTCATTATACCTAGTACAATATTTTGTGGGTACTAATCCCCACCGAAGTTTTCCTCTGATCAAGTTTCTTCGTAATCATATCTTGTGTTATGTGTTCATGTGTTATGTTTCTTTGGATGCACATTTGATATATGTTTAATTGGTTGAAATATAACTAATTGATAAACACTGATTCACCCCCCCCCCCCTCTCAGTGTTTCTAACAATTACATACTTGGAAGCTTTTAATTTTAGATTATGCCTTTCTTAGGGATTCAAGTTTCTAGGGCATTCTCCATAGGTGAGGAAGAATGCCATGTCTGAAAACTAGGGATGAGTCAAACTTACTAATAACACCATGGGGACTTCATTAACTTCCTCTTTCACCAATTCACCATCTTCCGCTATTAGTTTACACAAACCTCATCCTCTCACCAAATTGGTTGGCTTAATAGTTAAATCATATTCCTGGATTTTAGCTATCCACACTTCTCTGTTATTCATCCCTATCTCCTTTTGGATCAAGATGATTTTTACTGCTATTTTTGGTACATATACTGTAGCATGAGAGTGTAAGATATAATACCTAAATTGTTTTACCGCTTTTACTATGAAAAGGGAATGCTTCTTGATTTGAGAATACTTAAGTTCATGTTTCTTAATGGGTGTGCTCATGAAAGAAATGGGTGCCTCCTTCCCTTTCTCATCTTTTTGTGTCAAAATTCTAGACAAAGTATGCTCTGACGCATAGCAATAAATAATGAAGTCCTTTTTGAAATCTGTGCTTGTCAAGATAGGAGCCTAGGATATTTCTATTTTAATGTCATTAAAATATTTCCACCCTTCTTCATTCCATTTGAAAGGAAATTTCTCACTCAGCATGTCTACCATATGCCTGGTAGTTTCTGAAAACTCTAGAACAAAGGCCCTTAAAAAGTTCACTTGGCTGAAGAAAGACTTCAGATCACTTCTGCTAGAAGGAAAGTTGAGTTGTTGAATTTCTTTGACCCTATTAGGATCAATTTTGATGCCTTCCTTTGAAACAATATGTCCTAACAATTTACCCTCCTCAACGAAGATGACTGACTTTTTCAGATTTAGGGATATACTGTGACTTCTACATCTTTACAACATTGTTTCAATATCTCTCAAATGGCGGCTCCTCCTCTTTGAATATATGGTAAAGTAATCTAGATAAATTACAATGATCTTATTGCGAAGATCCCCGAATGAGTAATTCATCGCTCTCTGAAAAGTGGCACCAATGTTAATCAATCCAAACGACATTTGGTTATATGTGAAAGTATCCCAGGGAGTTTTGAAAGTTGTTTTGTTTTGATCCTCCCTCACCACACTGATTTGGTTTTATTCAGAATAACCATCTAGAATGGACATCACTTCTGATCCTGATACTTCCTAAAGCACATGTTCCATGACTGGCAGCGCATAGTTATCCTTGAGACTGACTTTATTTAGATACTGGAAATCTACACAAATTTAGATTTCACCATTCTTTTTTCTCATAGGAACTATATTGGCAATCCAGGTGGAATGGTTGATTGGGTAGATAATCCTGGCTTGCAACATCTTTTCTACTTCTTTTAGTATGGCTTCTGATACTTTCAGATTGTAATTCCTCAGTTTTTGGAGAAAAGGTGCGGTGTCTGGCTTCAAGGGGATTTGATGTGTGAACTGACCACCTTTGAAATTCTTAAGGTCTTCATACCCCCAAGAACAAACATATTTATACTTTGTTAGTATCTTCTTGAGGCCTTCTTTCTCCTATTGAGAACATGTTTTGCCTATCAAAACCCATTTAGGGTCATCATCATCACCTATATTGATCTTATCATATTCCTTGGAATTATGGGGATGGGATATCTTTTCCTTGATTATACTATAATCTCTCCTTTGAAACAGATGTTCTAAGGAGACTGACCCTTTTGGAAATTTTATTTCCTTTTAACTAAATGATTTTATCATCCCCTGAAGAATCTTCATAGGTCTCTTTGCACTCATTTCTAGAACCTTCAAAATAAACATTAGAAATTTTTTTAATACACCCTAATAAATCACTGAGCTGAGAATCGTTATCAAACACTTTCCAGTGTTCTACATTATCTAGCACTTTAGGCCTGTATATCATTTCTATTCGGTAACTCTATGTTTTGAAATCTGGATGTGGTAAAATTAGTGAAGCCAAAACTGCCAAGGAATCTTCTCTAGTGTTCAAGCTCCTAGGTATGAACACCAACATATTTTCTACTTCTTTTAGTATGGCCTCTGATACTTTCTAATTTCAATTCCTCAGTTTTTGGCAAAAAGGCATGGCGTCTGGCTTCAAGGGGATATGATGTCTGAACTGACCACCTCTGAAATTATTAAGGTCTTCGTACCCCCAAGAAAAACCATCTTTATACTCTGTTAGTAGCTTCTTGAGGGCTTCTTTCTCCTATTGAGAACATGGTTTTCCTATCAAAACCCATTTAGGGTCATCTTCATCGCCTATATTGATCATATCATATTCCTTGGAATTATGGGCATGGGATATCTTTTCCTTGATCGTACTGTCATCTCTCCTTTGAAATACATGTTCTAAGGAGACCAACCCTTTTGGAATTTTATTTCCTTTTAGCTGAATGATTCCATCATCCCATGAAGAATCTTCATAGGTCTCTTTGCACTCATTTCTGGACCTTCAAAATAAACATTAGAAAAATTGTTAATACACCCTAAGAAATCACTGAGATGAGAATCATTATCAAACACTTGCCAATGTTCTACATTATCTGGCACTTAAGGCCTGTATATCATTTCTATTCGGTAACTCTGTGTTTTGAAATCTGGATGTGGTAAAAGCAGTGAAGCCAAAATTTCTAAGGAATCTGCTCTAGTGTTCAAGCTCCTGGGTATGAACTTGACAAAAAAAGCATCAAAGGACTCAAGTTCATCCCACACTAAATTTATGTAGTGCTTTAATTTTTCATTCTTGACTGAAAATTGACCTCTTACCTGTTTCACGTTCAGGGCAGCATCACCTTTGGCAATAAACTTCTTAACTCCTCTGAGCCTTTCTTCTTCCAACACCAATAGAAACACCTCATATTCGGCAGTATTATTGGTATTCCTGAAATCCAATTTAAAAGACAAAGGAATACACTCTCCAACAGGAGGAAACAAGACCACTCCTGCTCCTAATCCTGAGTTTGAGCTACCATCAAATTTCATTCTCCACAGGGCTTCATATTTTGAATCCTCAACAATAGGTTTAGATTCATTATCAGACAAAGCCACATAATTATCGTAATGACATTCTTCAAAAAGGATTTGGGCTTTGGGATTATCTGAGGGAACTAATGTATATTTGTTTTTGGGTTCTGGTTCAACATTTATTTTCTTCTTACCTACTGGGATAATTTCTTCAGACCAATCCATTTTAATATCTCCTCCCATATCTTTAAAAAAGGTTCTGCTAAGTAACATTCCATAGCTAGCTGGGATATTTGCTATTAAGATTGTCAATTTTAGATTCTTATCTGGGCATGCAACAACAACATCTTGCACATCTTTGACCTAACTCATTAAAGGTACTTTCTTCCCATCCATGGAATAACAATGGCTGAATGTCTTGGTTAAGGTAAGACCAAGGGCTTTAGCAACTAGGACATGCATTATATTATCAGAAGCACCGAAGTCAATAATACAATTACTAAGTTTCTACCCATTTAACAAGAAAGAGATGTAAAAAGGATTTGGTTTCTTATCCTCTATTTCATTTTCTACAGAATTGACATAAGGGAGGTCATTGGGTATTTGTGGAGTATCTTCAAATATGAAGACGGGAGGTTCTTCAATTATGGTTGTTTCTCCTATCAGGGATTTATTTGGTTGGATGTTTGTATTTGATTCCCCGTTTACATACTTAACCAATTTTTCTAACTCTTTTGGGTTCATCCTCAAATATTCGGCTGGGGAGATGGATATAGAGGTAGTTCTGCAAAACTAGACAAAATCAAAAGTAAGAGGGACAGTAGCTATGTTACCTTTTTGTAGGATTTTAATTCCTGAATTCTTTGGACTTGATGAGACATCACCACTCCCAATTTCTTTACCCTTTGGGTAAGTATCATATGTACCAGTGCCAGGGGATAACTTCTAGTTCCTTTGATTTCTTGTAAGGAATGTGCATGAAGGATCTTGAAGAGTCACCAATATATTTCTGCGTCTTTCAAAGTTGGACTCATATTCTAGATAAAAAGAGCTTGAATGTTTGATATCGAAAGGATCCTTTTCTTCTTGATATTCTTCTATCCCAATGGTGTCCTTAGTTGCATTTATCTGAAGACATCTTAGCCAGTCTAGACATGTTTCACCATCATGACCTATTGTCAAATAGAAAGAACACATGGTTTATTTAGGTGCTAGTTCAATCTATAACCTAGGCTGTGAACCTGTCAAAAGAGGAGTCTTTTCATGGTATTGGTTAAATTTATTATGACCAACATCTTGGTAGGGAGATTGATATAGAGAACTAGCTCTATTCTTCTTCCTCTTAAGCATTTCTATGTCATTCATCAACCTCTACACTAGAGGACCTGTTGGAGTAGACAAAGAGGCACCCAAGGATTGAATTTCCCTTTTCCACTTTCCTGCTATGATAAACGTATCCTTGAGCTAAATAGCTTGTCTTTACGCAAAATTCAAATTAGTTTCCCCATCTTTCAATAGGTGAAAGCTTATGTCGGGTGGTACCGCATTGAGAAATAATATCTCCTTGTTTTCATCGCTGGGTGCAGCATTCGCAGGGATTCTTTGCAAAATCCTATTGTACTTGGCCATGAATTCCCGCATAGGTTCATGTATCTCTTTTTTTAGTTGACTTAACTGAAGGAGTAGTGAAATTTCATTATCAGGTCTTTTGAATATTGCCTCAAAAACATCTTTCATACCATTCCAACTGGTAATTGATCCATGAGGCAAGTGATTGAACCAATCAGTTGTCACATCAATTAATGTTCTTATGAAAAGTCTAACTGCAACCTCCTGAGTAGGGACGCTGAGAATACCACATGCTGTGTGAAAAGCACTTAGTTGATCTTCTGTTGTCCTCTTACCATCTCTATTGAACTTGGTTAAGACTTGATTATCCCCTTTTGGAAGAGCAACAGGAGCACCGACCCCTAGGTTCAAAGGGCTTATGTTTTGACCCCACAACCGATTAGCGGCCATGAGTGGGTATTGAAAGTTTAAAGGTATTATAGTACCTAGAGGAATAACAACTTGAAAAGTTGGTGATACAGTGGGGCTAGTAAGGGTTGAAGAGGGTCTGATGCAAGTTTGGGTTTTCTTTTTCTTAGGAGTGTTAAAATTAGGGAAAAACTCAAAATTTTCAAAGCTTCAAAATCTTAATCAACTAGCCCTTTACTCGGTCACCTCTTGTATATATTTTATCGGTCAGCTTGGTTGTGTAAACTAACTTTCAGTTTATTTTAAGGGCCTTGATATTTTCTATCCATAAAAACAACTTCTTGAGCAATGGGAAGTCCCCTAAACCAATCATTGATCTCCTCTTCTTCTTCTATAACTGAGTGGACGTGTTGGTATTGCTGGTCATTTATCCTTAACTTGCAAGCCAAAGTATTGAGATCTGCTATAATGTATTCTTGAGTATCCAAGAAATGTAAATTTGGTTGTAGATCTAGAGGAACTTCTTCTTGACCCAGGATTACAACAGCAGGAAATACCATGATTCATTCATTCATAGAAATTGTAATTGTTACGAGTCTTCTTAATAACAATGCTCCCTAGTAGAGTCACAAAAAATATGTTGGTGAACAGATTTGTCTCCATTTCAATTACAATCTACGTTGAACCTATGCCTCTTTGAAGACAAATTTTTTTACAATAGTTGGGTAAGCATGAGATAATTGCTTCCCTTTGAATTATGTGAGGTACAACTCCCTCTCAGAAATATTCAATAAATTTCCAACTTAACAACTAACCAAAGTACTTTTAACCCGAAAGCACGTAAGGATCTCTCAAATACTCCTAGGTATTGAGGTGTTTTTCAGATATTTCAAACATGGAAAGGAAACCAAAATTAAAGAACACAGATTCTTTAACTATTTTGAGATAAAATTAAAATGAGGAAGAAACAAAGAATTTTCAAGAAAGATGGACAACCACCATACATATACAAACAACACGAAGAAGGGAATCTATTAACTCACAAAGTAATTAACATCTCACCAATTTAAATTCACAGATTCAAATTGAGCTTTGTATTAGAGTATTATGATTACACAGAACAAAGTTTGAGATCAATGTAGATTTCTATATCTTTCTCTTCAATTCCTTTTCAAAAAAATAAAATAAACAACTAACACGGTCTAAGAAAAAAATAAAAAAAAAGTATAATAACCAAATAAAATCTAACCCCTATAGAGTTTTATGCACCAACATATATATTTTAGTGATCCATGGGGCCTCCCTAAAAACTCGGCCACTCGGGATAACCGAAAAGAAATGGTTACAAACTAGTAACTTAAAAGAGAAACAGTTTTAGAGACAGTTGTCCCACAACTAAAAATAACTTAAAACATAAAATCCTTGCATGATTTCAGCTACTTGTCCTCAGACATGGCTTCCCAAACCAGCTTACAGCTCTGAAATGTGCTCACCAGCTCCTGAATTGGATGAGAGTGAAGGTTCTTCAAACCAATCAGCTTCGCACAACATCCATTCTTTTCCCACCTAAAATCCTGAATCTACTCCAACTACCTGGGTAACTGTCCTCTATTTAGGAACAACATGGAATCTATGTTAGCTATCCTGGTGAAATCTTTAGCCATTATTTCTTCTTTTTCCTTGATACTATTCATAGTATCTTCAAAGCTCTTAATCATGGCTTCTATGGTTGTGCGTCCTTCTTCTAACTGGAGAATACCTGATGGATTTACCACTTTTATGTTTTTTAATGCATTGGTGTGCATTTTATTGATCTCCTTTTCCATAACACACGTGTTGGAGACCGCAACTTTGAATAGACTACCTTTCCAACTTAGATTCCTTTTTAATATAAACATACAAGCGTCCACCATTTTCATTAGATTTTAAGTCAAGAATTTCCCGACTCCATATTCCTCTATCGCAGTAACCTGAGATATGATAGCTGCACACTTCTCTTCATCTGATTCCCATCTTAGAATTAGGGTATGAATTCCCCCAATCAGGGCCTCCCCTTTTGCATAGGTGGTGAAGAATTTGTAAATGAACTTTCTTCCTTCCATAACAATACCACCAACCCAGTTCTTCATTTCTTCCATGAGGGATCTACCTTGTTGCATCTGCTTGAGTAACTATTTATTATCTATAGAATTAGGATCAAATTCTTGTGGAGATTGGGCCAAGGTTAATGCTCCAACCTCACTAAGTGAACTGAGAAACTAGGCCATTGTAATCATAAGCTTCTTGAGTTCACATTTTTCCTCACCATCCTTTTGAGATTGACCGAGCATGTGGTCTGTAGAAAATTTAAATGAATGGTCCCTGGTATCTCTGTTTAACACACCAAAATCCATCTTTGTAACCTCAAAATCTTCTGCCATGGGTACATGGACTCCTTCCTTTTGTTTGAAGGTTGTGATCTCGGCGGTCACTTTTCCCATAACAAAATTGGTAGTTAGCCTCGTATTGCTCTTAACCCATTTTTGCTTTGGGGCACGAGTAGCATACTTGGTAACTATTTCATTGAATGGTAAGGAGATAGGTTTAAAGATGCACTTCCTATTTATCAAATTTGTCAGCCAGTGGGGAATTGAACTAGACACCAACCTATTATCTATTGTCTTGGCAGGTGTCACGTCCTCTTGTTGAACTTCAGGCTTAACTGTAAACATCTCTTGGTATTTCTTGTTATGCTTTGGTGAGAAAGAGATGTCCTCATCATTGATATCAATATCAATATAACTAAAATCTGGCGATGCCATTTGTGTTTGACCTTAAGATCTAGTTCTTGACCTCATTTTAGATGTGGTAGGATGTGCACAGGAAGTCACCTTCCTTTTAGATGAAAAAGTATTACCTACATAAGTGATCAAGAGGGAAGCATTAGAGGGAACAAACAACACTTCAACGGAGATGAGACTTGTATTATATTTATTAGGAGATGTAATATTTGCTCTGGTCTGTTTCCTCTATTTTAACTAGTCATCAGTGTAGGCTAAAATGAACCTAGCCCTTAATTTGATATCCTCTTGCTCTTCTCCTTTCCAGTCTACTTTTGACAAAACCTTTGTGTTTGGACCATCAAAGCCGGGTTCAATAATTTTAGAATGATCTTATTTCATGCCAGCTATGTTAAACTTCAGCTGCAAGGTTTTGATTTGGGGAATCAATAACCTAGAGTGATCCCTATTTTTAATTGCTTCTTTGTCTCTGATATCTTTGCAAAAATATTCAATATGCAGGTTCAACTTAGACTAGACATTCAAATCAAAGCCTACCTTGCGAATGCTATGTTGTCAAAACCTCTCCTCGGCTCATAGAAATGCATGTGAAAACCCACCAAAATACTGCCTATCACAAAGATGTCAAGCATACTCTTACATGTCATAGTTCCAAGACTAATGGGAACATAGAATCCCATTTCTCCTCTGGAAGGTTATTTTTAATTATTGTGAACATCTGTCTGCAAGCCTCTGCTAAGAAGAAACAATCAAAGCAGAACCTCAACAATTTAAGAGGTTCTTTGTCAAAACCCTCAACTCTCAAATAGGTGAACGGTGGAAATTGAATGTAAAAGCTACCAAAATGCTGAACTAGCTTCTGTGCTTCTGGAGAAATCCTTTGATTTAGGGTTTCAGCAAGATGGTAACACAATCTTCTAAGGAAAATATCATGAACTCTCATGTAGTCTTCAAGGACTCTAGCTTTCCTCAGTAAAGGGAAATATTAAAAAATGCTTATGTCTTCACTCCATGGGTTATTGGGAATCCCAAAAAGGTCTTGGGTGCATGTAAGGCAGTATATTAAGTAAGATGACATATAAAATTCCTGCCTTACCACTTGTGCCTCTTTGAGATGATCTCTTAGTGAACTTGCAATTATTTTAGCCTAGTCTAGACTTTGCTTGCCTTCTAAGACAATCTCAAGAAAATGGTACATCCAGTCTTTGAAAAGGATCACCTGCATTGAACCTTTCACTCTATGTAAAAAGACCATTATATCATGAATGTGAGGTTTCATATGTTCTTTGGTAAAAAACTTAGGCAATTTGGAACCACCTTTGTAGTTCAACACAGTCCACTTGTGAGTGATGTTACTGAGTTTCTTGTCACTTCTCTCTTGAAATTGAGTGAGTGACTGGGTTGGGTCAAAACTGACAAAAGCCTCATCTGGGAGCTTTAAAAATGACATTATTGTTTCCCTATTTATAGTCAAAATGTTTGTACACTCGTTATTCAGCACACTCTTGGACTTATCATCATAATGGTTTATGCACTGTAGAACTAGCTCTGGATTAACTACATTTGGGGGAAAAGCAGCGGCTTGAAAAAAACCACTAGACATGAGCTTCAAGGTATACTCCTCTACTACATCCTTCATATTTTCAACCAACTTCTCTACTTCAACTCCTAACAAATTAGTTTCCATGATCACTCTCTACACTCTATCTTTGCAGTATTTCCAAAAAAATGCATGTTAGACCTCATTTTGCTTTCCCAAACAAACAAAGAATTGCAACACTTCAAAAAAACACTACCATGCAGAAAATAGGAAGCAAGAGGGTATTTTTGGCATATACCTTTATGTAGTAGACTCGGGAAAACAAAAATTTCTATCCTTCACAGTCAAGACTCCTCAACCTAGCTCTGAAAAGGAAAAAGTTGAAGGATAATATTTAAAGAATGCTCACCCAGCTGAAATATAACCGAAGAGATAGACATTAAATGTGGCATGTAGGCTTGTGCAGAGTGAATCTAATGATGTGACATCTGGAGAGCTTCATTTAATCAAATAACTTAAGTCATGATTAATTTATATTTAATACCACTACTTCAATCGTGCTTAAAAATCACCCACCTTACTTCATTTTTCTAGCTTAGAATTACCCCGTGTCTATCATCAAATCAAAATTGATCGTACCATTATTCCAATAAATACTGCTTTGATGTGTCATTTCACTTGTCACATCAATCTTTAAGCCCGCTGAATCTACCTTTGAACTACTTTGAACTACTTCAAACTGAGGTTCGAAGAGGTTCAAACTAGTTCATTGCCGCAATGCTGACGTGGCACGGGTCCCACCTGCAATCACTGATGTTAGCCCAAAATATTTGTTTGAACTACTTTGTACCAAGGTTTGAAGAGGTCCAAAGTGGTTCGTGAGGAAGGAATAACTTCTACACCTATCCGAAAAGAGCCGACTTCTACAAGACGGTTTCATGAAGTATTAAAGTGATTGACTCAAAAGTAAAACCAACATTGGAAAACTCTTTTATCATGAACTTTTGTGATAAGGAGGAAATGGAAAAGGATTAAAAAAATAATAGGATCAAAGAAAATTTTACCAATACGACTTAAAATAGACCCTAACAATCAGATAATGTATTGTCATTGGTGTCAACTTATTTGATTATTATTATGGTGGAAAACATTTGTTGTGAATTGAAGATGTGGAACAAAAAATATTTATGTGGTCAAAAATTGATGAGTTATATATACACCGAGAGATAGTGAACACCAAGTAAAACATAGTGTATACCAAGAACAATATTAACTAAGTAAGGGATCACCGAAACAACAAGGTATTGACCAACAAATTAATTCAATCTGAGGCCGACTAGGATGTTGAGCTGGAAATTGATGATTTTGAGGTAAAAGATAAAGTTTTTATTTGATCAAATGATCAGAAAAATTCAATGAAGATTGAACAACAAAGATTGAAACATGTTTTTAACACAACCTCTAAGGATGGTTTAACTGGAAAAATTAACGATCCAGATTAAGTGGCAAAATTTGAAGGGTGAAAATTAAATGAGACATGTGTTGACAAAAATTATTCAATTGTGTATTGTCATTGATGTTTACACAAGTATAGTGATGTTTACACATGTATAATCCTATCCGAGCATAGTTAGTGTCTGCCGAGCTCTCTCAGGCATTAAAGATGACCAAAGTGATTTTTAGTTCTAACCAAGTTCACTCAGGAATTACAGTGTTGGTCGGGCGTTAAAGGATTTTAGTGTTGATTGAGTAAAACAGTTAGTGTCAGCCAACTAACAGTGGATTATACTTCATGGATAATTAATCATATGCAGCTGATAGACATGAGTTTTATTATTTAATTGGAAGGATATTAAGGTTGAATTGACAAGGCTTATCATATATATGTAAGGTCTAGTTTGGATTGAAAAAGTGTAAGTAAGACAGTGGTGATGTGGAATTGCATGTGAAGTGTGATATGAAGAGTCAAGGCAAAATCAGATGGGATTATGATTGAGGAAAGAATACAATGGACTACAATAGAATATTCGATCAGTAAGGATCAAGTATTTAATCTAGAATAGAGATCTGAATCAAAAAAGATAGGTGCTTATCAAAACAAGTCAATCCATTGTTACTCTCTAACAATTGTAGCAGTGATCAAAATCTCTTAACAGAGTAGACTTAACAGTCTTTTGTAAATCCTCTAACAAGGTAACATTTCTACATTTAAGTGTTTGAAGACCTCTCACAAGGCCACTCCTTATAGGGTGATTAAATCCTCTAACAGGGTCACACCTAATAGTGTGTTATTGTAACCTTTAACAGGGTTGGATCCTAATAGGGCTGACTTCAGAAGAGTGAAAAACAATGACTAGTTGCTATTGGTGGTTTTTCCCATATTGGGTTTCCATGTTAAATCTTGGTGTTATCTGTCTACATTTCATTTTCTTTATGGTTTATGTTTCTATAATTAATTACTAAATATAATCATAGTTAATATCTTAAGATTTTCTATGTTAACGGAGTGACAGTGAAATATCTATGTTAACCGAGCAACAGTGACTGATTTTCTTAAGACATCTAAGGGACTTGGATTTGTTTTTGTGGTAACTGATTCACCCCTCCCCTCTTAGTTACTCAACTAATTTCCAACAATTGGTATAAGTGCTACAAGTGCTTACAGGGAAGGTTTAAAGGCCTAAGCTAAAGATCAGAGATGTCTTACAGAAGGGAGATCCCTAAGCTCAACAAGGACAACTTCGCTACATGGAAAGATCTAATGAGGATACATCTATCTAATATTGGAGATACTAGTTTGCAATTCCTAGATCACAAGTACGTGGAGCCACCGAGACCTATGTCTGTGGATTAGATGGTGGAAATGAAGTATCATAACATAATGATGATTGATATAGCTTCTGCACTCAGCTATTCTGAATTTGATGAAGTCAAGGACTGTCCTACTACCTTTGATATGTGGAAAAAACTACATGATATCTATGGAGGAGATGCAAATGTAAAGAGAGCCAAAGAAGAAAGTCTCAGAGGTTAGTTTGATATGATGAAAATGAAAGAAGGAGAAAAATTTACAAAATATAGTGAAAGAATCAAGAAAAGTGTTAGTGCAATCAGAGTTGTTGGTGAACAATTGAAGACAAAACAATAGCCAGAAAGGTATTAATAACTCTACTTCCTATCTATGCAATTAGATTTTTAGTTATTTAAGAGATGAGATGCAGTAATGACATAAATCTAGATGGATTGATTGGAAGATTATCAACTTTTGAGTTGGATAACTTTGACAATTATTCTCCTAATCCTAACAATCCTTAGTCAGCATTCAAAGCTAAATTAAACCTTGGAAATATGAAGGGAAAACAAATTGACAGTGATAGTGATAATGATTCTGATGATGAGGATCTAGAAATCATTGAAGCATTAATTCTAGGGAGAGATGCAAAAGAAAAAGGACAATACAAAGGAAGAATACCATTGATTTTCTTTTCAAGTGATGAGGTTGAACACATTGTTGCTAAGTGTCTGAACAAGGAAGACAAAGGTGAGAAAAATTTCAACAAGTATAAAGGCAAGAAAGATTACAAAAGCTACAAGGAAAAAGGTAAGATATCTTGTTATATTGCTAAAGATTTTGATAGTGATGAAGATGAAGATGAAATGGTTTACATTGCTATTAAGGATGAGTCAGATAGTGAAGACAATGAAAAGACAATTCTATATTATCATATTAGAAAGAATGACACCTAGATAATTGATAGTGGTTATTCTCACCACATGACTGGTGATAAAACAAAATTTGAACATATTGAACACTATGATGGTGGGAGTGTTAGTTTTTAGAATGATGAACCCTGCTATGTGAAAGGTAAAGGTTGTATTTCTCTTACTGAAGGAATCAAATGTGATGATGCTTATTGGGTTGAAGGAATAAGGTGTAATATACTAAGTGTGGCATAGATGAATAACATTGGTAGAATTCATGAATGGAAAGGCCAAGCTCCTGGATGGTAGAGGAAACCTATTTGGAACTGACAGGTAAACAAAAGGTAATCTATTTTATCTTGATCTCAATGAAAGTTCATGTTTTATTGCACAAGTAGAAGAAAGTTGGTTATGGCATAAAAGGTTGTGTCATGTGAACTTTGAGAACCTGATCAACATAAGTAAGAATAGAAGAGTAAGAGGTTTTCCTATTTTGAAGAAACCTGAACTAGCAATATGCAAACAATGCCAAATTGGGAAGATGGGAAAAACAAGCTTCAAGAGCAAGAACTACAATACAAAAGAAGTCTTGGAATTGGTACATACTGACTTATGTGGACCAATTGGAACAAAAAGTTACATAGGTGAGAAGTACTTCATTCTATTTGTTGATGATCATTCCAAAATGATGACTGTTATGTTTCTCAAAGAAAAATCAGAAGCTTTTCAGAAGTTCAAATGGTACCTAGCTAGAGTTGAAAAAGAAACAAGAAATAAACTTAAATGCTTAAGATCTGACAGAGGAGGAGAATTCATTTCTAATTAATTCAATGAGTTCTGCAATGTAAGAGGAATAAAAAGACAAGTATTTACCCCAAGTACACCATAGTAGAATGGTATAGTAGAAAGAAGGAACAGATCGACTATGGATTCCTTGATGATTGAGAAGGATGTTTCTACCAAATACTGGAAGGAATCCATTAGCACTGCAACTCACACCTTGAACCGAGTTCAACTAAAGAAAGGTATTGAGAGGACACCTTTTGAATTATGGTATGGCTATAAACCTAATGTTTTTTATTTCAAAGTATTTGGAAGTAGATGCTACATCTTGAAGGAAACAAGAAATGGAAAATTTGATGTAAAAGGTGATGAAGGTATTCTGCTAGGCTACTCCAGCAAAAGAAAAGCATAGAAATTTTTAAATCTTACTAATAAATTCATAGAAAGTGTGCATGTAAAGGTCAATGAGTTTGTAGAGAGAAATGAAGAATAGGGTAGTAAAGAGCCTAGAGAATGCAAAAACTTTGTGTATTATGAATATGATACTATACCTAAGACACAGGCAATGGTGATTGAACAACAAGCATGTCAACCACTGAATTCATCAGTACAAACCTTGTTGCAACCTATGTAGCTAGTGATGCTAACTGGAGAATCTGAGTCAAAAACAGAGGGAACTGAGTCTCAGACTGAAGAAACTAAGCCGCAGACAGAGGCACCCAAGTGACAGATAGAGGTACTCGAGTGAAAGACAGATACACCCAAGTCTCAGAAAGTGGAACCTGAGTATCATATAGAAGAATGGGGCAGAATATTTGAGCATGGTGAACATAGTGGAGCAAGCCCAGAATCAAAGAGGAAGGATATTGGACATGCAAAATATGTTAGAAGGAGTCATGCAGCTGCAAAAATATTTGGAGATCAGATAGAAGGTGTAATGACAAGGAGTAAAATAAAAGTTACATGTTTACTTAGTGAAATTGAACCTAGAACTATTAAAGATGCATTGAATGATAATAACTGGATTGAAGCAATGAATGAAGAAATTGAGTAGATAGAAAATAACAAAACCTAGACCCTTGTACCTAGACCAAAAGACAAGAATGTGATTGGTACTAAGTGGGTTTTCAGAAACAAGATGAATGAGAAAGGTGAAGTTTCCATAAACAAAGCCAGACTAGTATGTAAAGGATATGCTCAAGAAGAGGGTATTAATTATGGGGAAACTTTTTCTCCCATTGCAAGACTTGAAGGAGTCAGAACTCTTCAAGAATATGTTGCACATAAAGGAGTCAAGGTTTATCAAATGGGTGTAAAATATGCATTCTTGAATGGAATTCTTGAAGAGGAATTCTACATTGAGTAACCTGAAGGTTTTGTAGAACCTAACAAAAGGAATATGGTTTGCAAATTGCACAAAGCATTGTATGGACTGAAGCAAGATCCGAGAGCCTGGCATGAAAGAATGCATAGTTACTTGATAAGTATTGGATTTCAGAGAACTAATGACAATAGTATCTTGTACATCAAAGAAGGACCTCAAAAAAAGATACTATTAGCAAAAATATTTGTTTATGACATATTGTTTACTAGATATGAGGACTTATGCAGAACATTCTCAGAAGCTATGAGTAAGGAATTTGAGATGTCTATCTTTGGTGAAATCAAATTATTTGTTAGCTTACAAGTTTATTAGATGAAGGATGGTATCTACATTACTCAGTCTAAATACATAAAAGAGATACTGAATAAATTTGGGATGGAAGATTCTAGACTAGTTGGAACACCTATGCCTACTGGACATAATCTATCTAAGGCTGATGATTCAAAGGAGGTAAATAAGACTACTATTAATCCCTAAGTTCTATTGATGATTAGTGACCCACACTTAGTCATTTACTTAGGCAGTTTTAGTTGGTTATCACTGTGGCCAAGCTAAAAAGTAAGGCCCAGCAAGTTTTAGGTTGCCGAGTTACATCATGTCGAGCCGAGTAGAATATTTAGTGTGAAGCGTCAGAGATGTGTTGTGCCGAGCAAAATAGTTTTTGCATACATGTCAGGATTAATTCAAATGTTGATGTAAATAGTTTAGGCTGACCTGTATGAGATCTAAGCCAACATTTGTACACATTTAATATTTGTCTATTGAGTTAATTTTGCATTTAATTATTTTATACTATGCATGACATGGAGCCAATCAGGAAATCAGAATGCATTGGAGGTATAAAAAATAGATCTTGATCGTTGATCTATATCTTGCCACCAGATCTGAAAAGATATAATAAGATGGCTTCTAATCCTAAAAGAAGAGAGAGCATGTGAGAGAAAGAAGTTGGAGATTTGACTTTGAGCAGTTGATTGATTGTATGTTTGTCATTGATGACAACATATAATACACAGTAATAATTCTATATGTACATATTAGAATGATGACATGAAGAATTGCGTGGTTAGATACATGTTTTTGACATGCTTATTATGTTATGTTCATACACGTAGATCTAGATATGATGGTTCAGTAAAGTTATGTAATTCTATTATTGGTAGTTATAGTTCTACAAGTGTATCTATACAGAGCCGACGTATTTGACATGTTTCTTTAGTTGCACCTATCTTTAGGATATGTGTGAATATATTCATGGTTAGTTATGAGTTAACTATCTTTGGTTAAATGTGCCTATCATATTACATCAAGATCATGTTGTTTGAGTTGATTTGGTGAAGCCGACTTAGTGAAGCGTCACGTCTGTTTAGTTTGACTTGCGCGGACTTAATATTGTTTGCATGCTTAGTTAAGCCAACTAAGATGTTGTTGAAGTGTTTCCAAGAGCTGAGATGACCTTCTAATTTGGAGAAGATACTTATAGTAGTTTTTTTGTGAACGCTAAGTGTGAATGATACGAAAACAGACATAAGATGTGGTTCATTCATCAAGAGTCTATGTGAAGAAGAAGTAAAAGATTGTAATAATCTAGAACTGATCAAGACAATAGGTCTACTCTACAGTTCATCATCAGATATAGTGCATATTTGTTATACAGAAGGTTGTAGCCTTCACCATCAAGCAGTGAGCCTTTGGACAGTGAGTCCACCACCCCTAACAAGGTTATATCTAAAAGACTCCTAACAGGGTCCGACCCTTAACCAAGTCACTATACTTATTACATTGTAAAGTAGAACTCCTAATAGGGTTGAAATATCTTCTAACAAGGATTACTATAAACAAGTATAGTTCATTGTGGGTACTAATTCCCACTAGGGTTTTTAGCATTTGGTTTCCCCATAATCAAATTGTGTGTTGTGTACTGTGTTATCTAATTAAGCATTTACTTTGTTGTATTCTAAAGTTAAGGAAGAAAAAGAACTAAAGTTACTGATAACTGATTCACCCCCCCCTCTCAGTTATCCTTTGGGACTATTCTAACAATTGGTATCAGAGTCAAGTGCCTTGGAGAAGAAGCCTAACAACTTAAGGTAGATCAAAATTCTTACTTTAGAAAAGAAAGCCCTAAGTTCGATGGAGAAAATTATCTGGATTGGAAAAACAAAATGATAACATATCTACAGTGTGTTGGCTTTGAGATATTTGAAATTGCCACACAAGAAGTTGTAATTCCATCTCTAAAAGACCTTGCAAAGGATAATGCTACTAATATACAAAAGGAAACATTTACCATAATGCAATTGCTAAAGAATCCCTAATCAGTGCCTTATTTGATAGTCAATTTTCTGAGATCAAGAAAATTGACAGAGCATATACCATATGGAAGTATTTAGAAGATATGTTTGAAGGAGATATTCAAGCAAAGAATGTGCGCAGGAAGATATGGAAAAAGAAATACAACGGCCTTGAGATGTTACCTGAAGAGAACATTAGAGCCTACAATCAAAGGATAAATCAAGTAGTCTCTGGAATCAGAAACAATTGTGGAGAAATATCAGAAGAAGATATAATGGACAAGCTGCTAACCACTTTGACATCAGACTATGAAAAAAAGATAAGTATTCTAGAGGAAACCATGAAATTCTCACATGACTTCAAGAGAGAGACTCTAATAAAAAAAATCTCTGCATTTGAGATATCAAGATTAAAGAATGAACCTAAAAGTGAAATAGCTTTCAAAGCCTCAGTCCATGGTAAGAAATCCCTACACATCTCTAGTCATAATGATAAAGAAGAAGTTGATGAAGAACTTGAACACATCATTGCTATGATTTCTAGAAGAGAGGAGAAAGGAAAAGGAAAATATGAAGAAAAAATTCCATTCAAATGCTTTTCATGTAATAATATTGGTCACTTTGCATCTAAATGTCCTACAAGAGTCAAGAAGTTTAGATCTGATTACAAACCCAAATATAAGAAAGAATGTTATCATGCTGAAGAAGGTGTAACTGATGAAGATTCAGGAGAAGATGAAATTGGGTTCATTTCCCTTAGAGACATGGAAAGGTTGCTTGAGGAAATGGATATTGTAGATGAAAAGGAAGAACAAGAGCTAGCCCTAATTTTCAAAGCTGACATCAGAACTAGTTGGATCATTGACAGTGGATGCTCTCATCATATGATAGGTTACAAAGATAGATTTTTTCATTTAGAAAAATACAAAGGTGGTATGGTTAGATTTGGAGATAACACTCCCAAACCTATCATAGGCATAAGTTCTATCACCTTGGATGGAAAGAACAAGACTGATGATGTTCTATATGTTGATGGATTACATCATAACTTGCTAAGTGTTGGACAGTTACTTGACAAAGGTTATCATTTGGAGTTCAGAGAAAATAAGTGCATCATTAAAAAAAGGATGGAGACATGATTGCATCAGGCTCCAAAACAAAAGGTAATATTTTTCAGCTCAATTCTGATGTAAGTTGTTTTGTTGCAAAGGTGGATGATAGTTGGTTATGGCACAAGAGACTATGTCATATCAATTTTGATAATATAGTAAAGATCAGTAATGTCAAGGCAGTTAGAGACCTTCCTAGTATTGCAAGACCAGTTGAAACAATATGCAGGGAATGTGTTATGGGTAAGCATGTAAGAAGTTCCTTCAAAAGCAAGCAGAATTCAGCTAAGAACAAATTGGACCTAGTGCATACAGATTTGTGTGGTCCTACCCAAACAAGATCATACTACAGAGAAAGGTATTTCATTTTGTTTGTTGATGATTTTTCTAGGATGATGTGGGTTGTGTTCTTAAGGGAGAAATTTGAAGCCTTTGAAAAGTTCAAAATATTCAAAGCTAAGGTTGAGAATGAATCCGGATTAAAACTGAAATGTCTAAGATCAGATAGAGGAGGAGAGTTCACCTTTGATCAGTTTTATGACTATTGTGAAGAACATGGAATTAAAAGATAGTTGAGTGCACCTAGAACCCCACAGCATAATGGGATAGCAGAAAGGAGGAACATGATCATACTTGATACAATGCGCACTATGATGATTGAAGGAAAAGTTGTGCACACCTCCTGGAGAGATGTAGTAAACACAACAGTCTATACTATCAACATAACTCAATTGAGGCCAAGTGCAGATAAGACACCTTATGAACTTTGGTTTGGTAATGTACCTACAGTAAAGTATTTCAGAATCTTTGGCAGCAAGTGTTACATCAAGAGAGATGATGGTGTTGGTAGGTTTGATGCCAGAAGTGATGAAGGTATTTTCCTTGGTTACTCCACAAAAAGCAAAGCATAAAGATGTTTTAATCTAAGATTGAAAAATATAATTGAAATTACTCATGTAAAAATTGATGAGAAGTTTATGGTTCAAGAAAGATACTATGAATGTGCACGTATGATTGAAGATGAACCCAGGTCTAGCAGCAAAGATACTGTTATTGAAGAAATATTTGATTGCATTGATGTCTCATGCAATGACCCTGAATCAAGCATACAAGAATCACAGATTATAGAAGAAGAAGACACACCTAAGGTTCCAAAATTCACATCTAGATACCACTCTAAAGATGATATCATTGAAGCTTAGAGCAGCTGTGTTTTGACCAGATCAAAAGCAAAAAGTCTAGAAATGGATGAAGAGGTGTGTTTACTTTCACAAATTGAACCTTTAAGTGTTGAATATGCTTGTAATGATTCTGATTGGAAGAATGCAATGAAAGAGGAATTAGATTAGATAATTAAAAATAATACATGGGAATTGGTCGCTAGACCCAGTGACAAAAATGTGATTAGAACTAAATGGGTATTCAGAAACAAAATGAATGAATATGGTATAGTAGTAAGAAACAAAGCAAGATTGGTATGTAAAGGATATGCGCAGAGAGAAGGAATAGACTACACTGATACATTTGCCCCTATGAGAAAATCGGAAGCCATTAAATTGTTTTTGGCATATGCAACATTCAAAGACTTGAAATTTTATCAAATGGATGTAAAATCAGCTTTTTTGAATGGTGACTTAAATGAAGAAGTCTACATAGAACAACCTGAAGGATTTAATCTTTCAGATAAACCAGACATGGTATGCAGATTGAAGAAGGCACTCTATGGTCTTAAACAGGCCCTAAGAGCTTGGTATGAGAGACTTGATGGTTATCTTACCAAGATTGGATTCAAGAAAGGAGCAGCAGATTATAACCTATTCACAAGAGAAACACCTGATGGATTATTATTAGTTGCCATATTTGTTGATGACAATATCTTTGGGGGTAATGACAAGCTTAGTAAAGCATTTGCAAAAGAAATGCAAAATGAATTTGAAATGAGCATGATTGGTCCTATAAAATAGTTTTTGGGACGAAATGTAAAGCAAACAGATAAAGGTATATTCATTAATCAGTCAAAATATGTGAAGGAAATACTGAAGACCTTTTAGATGGATGACTGTAAGCCAATATGCACTCCTATGATAATAGGAAGAAAGCTCTCAAAAGATGATGATTCCATAGAAGTTGATAAAACATTGTACAAATCTATGATTGGTAAACTCATTTATCTAACTCAATCTAGATTTGACATATCTAATGCAGTCGACATTGTTGGAAGATTTGCAGATGAACCTAAGAAGAATCACTTAATGGAAATCAAGAGGATATTTAGATATTTAAAGGGAACTATAGACTATGGTTTATGGTATCCTAAATCAGAGAATGTACAACTTCAAGTGTATACTGATGTAGATTGGGCAGGTTGTATTGATGATAGGAAGAGCACTTTAGGAGGAGCAGTATTTCTTGGAGACAGGTTGGTTTCTTGGATAAGCAAGAAGCAAAACTATATTTCTCAGTCAACAACAGAAGCTGAATATGTTGCAGTAGCACTGAATTGTTCAACCATGGTTTGGATCAAGCAGATGGTTAAAGACTTTGGCATTTAGGTTGATTATCCCATTGTTATTCATTGTGATAACATTAGCACTATCAACATTTTAAGAACTTTGTGATGCACGTAAAGACAAAACACATAGATATCAAGTATCATTTCTTAAGAGAAAAGGTTACAGACAAAGAAGTTAAATTAGACTATGCGAGCACCAAAGAATAGTTGGCAGATTATTTTCACAAAGCCCTTATCTAAGGAAACTTTTGATTATCTCAGGGAGAAGTTGGGACTAATTCCCTCTCCTGAGTCTGTTTAGAAGAAGCAACAAGAACATCAGTCATTAAGAGACTAATGAATGGTTGACTACTCTACTTCTGGAGTAGTACCTATGCCTAAAAATCTATGGCGCCCTTTGACATTGATGTCAAAGGAGGAGTATATAGTAAAGGGGAGTATGTCTAAGGGGGAGCATATACTCTGGGGGAGTATATACATGGAAAAAAAACATAGTCAGAGGAACTTAAGTAGTTTAGAGAAATATTTTGATGAGGATATTGAGAAGATTGTAAAAGAAAGAGGACACCATGAAAAAAGGATGTTTTTGATATCATATGTTGCCATCAATGTCAAAGGGGGAGATTGTTGGAGATTTGATTCTGAGTAGTTGATTGATTGTATGTTTTTCATTGATGACAACATATAATACACAGTAGTAATTCTATATGTACTTATCAGAATGATGACATGAAGAATTGCATGGTTAGATACATTTTTTTGGCATGCTTATTATGTTATGTTCATACACGCAGATCCAGATATGATGTTTCAGTAAAGTTATGTAATTCTGTTATTGGCAGTTATAGTTCTGGAAGTGTATCTATACAGAGCTGATGTATTTGACATGTTTCTTGAGTTGCACCTATCTTCAGGATATGCATGACTATATTCATTGTTAGTTATGAGTTAAATATCTTTAGTTATGAGTTAACTATCTTTGGTTAAACGTGCCTATCATATTACATCAAGATCGTGTTATTTGAGTTGATTTGGTGAAGCTGACTTAGTGAAGCGTCACGTCTGTTCAGTTTGACTTGCTCGGACTTAATATTGTTTGTGTTCTTATTTAATCTAACTAAGATGTTGTTGAAGTGTTTCTAAGAGCCAACATGACCTTCTAATTTGGAGAAGATACTTATAGTAGTTCATTTGTGAACACTAAGTGTGATTGATATGAAAAGAGACAAAAGATGTACAGAGCAGAAGATAAGATGTGGTTCATTCATCAAGAGTCTATGTGAAGAAGAAGTGAAAGATTGTAATACACTGGAACTAATCAAGACAACAGGTCTATTCTATAATTCATCATCAGATATAGTGCATATCTATTATAGAGAAGGTTGTATCCTTCACCATCAAGTAGTGAGCTTTTGGATAGTGAGTCCACCACCCCTAACAGGGTTATTTGTAAAAGACTCCCAGCAGGGTTCGACCCTTAACCAGGTCACTATACTTATTGCATTGTAAAGTACAACTCCTAATAGGGTTGAAATATCTTCTAACAAGGATTACTATAAACAAGTATAGTTAATTTTGGATGCTAATTCCCACCGGGGTTTTAACCATTTGGTTTCCCCGTAATCAAATTGTGTGTTGTATAATGTGTTATCTAATTAAGAATTTACTTTGTTGTATTCTAAAGTTAAGGAAGCAAAAGAACTAAAGTTACTGATAACTGATTCACCCCCCCCCCCCCC
>MU227134.1:3732481-3750865 GCA_018584345.1 Thuja plicata
TATATATAATCCTAAAAAGGTAAAAAGAAAAGAATAATAAATATTGAACCACATTTAACTATACTTTTGTGATCAGAATAGGAGACTAATCATTGAAATAAGATAGGAAGAGATTTCCTAGTAGAGAAAAAGAGTTACATATGTATGGAGAAGACCATCAAAGCTAAGAGATTTTTAATCATTGCTGCCTATTTCATAGCCTTTGTTATTCCCTTCTTTAACTTTCCTTCTCCCTTGTTTTTTGTAGCCACCCTTTTCTAACCACATGTCCATAAGTGCCATTGATTTCAAGTTGCTAAAGCTCTTCATATCCGTAATACCCACTTCATCTGTCTACCATTATTCATAGAACATGTTCTCCCTTATTGGATTTTTGATATGCAAAAGGTTCATCAGGAAGTCAAGGTTTCTAATGATCATGGGACCTCTTTCCAGAAAGGAATTAAGATCATCTTCCATAATGATTGGCACATTTGGGGACATTCTGACATTGAATGAGGATTTATTGAAAAGACATGGAATAGAAATTGTGAGGTCCTCTCTGATATTCCGCATAATTTTATCTAAGTTTCCTAAATATTTCTTTTTGAATAGCCGCGTGAAAATTCTGCCACTATTTTCCTTAAGAGAAAAATAAACACCTAAGGATAGAAACATAGATGGGATCTCTGAATTGACCCTGTATCTATCTGTATTGGTAAGAAAATCCCTGCCTAAGATGCAATGAACTGCTCTTAAAATTAGGGGATGGGAGTTAAGCATAACATACTTAATTCGTTTAATGGAGATAACCCCATCAAAAGCTATCTGAGACCTGGAGCTCAAAAGTTTAATTGGTGTGTCCATTGTGTCAGTAAATAGATAGCAGAGAGGATGGTTGAAGAGTATATGTTTGAGGTATTATAAAGAGAGAAATGCAATAAGATAGGTTACAAAAACCCTTGAATGCCTCATGACTCTCCATCTACTCTGACATCTACTCGATTACCCTTCTATGCAAGCCAGAATCAAACACTTCAAATACTAAAAAAATCCCTATCATCATCATCATCATAACTAATATTAGTTAAAATATGGAAATATGTAAACTGGAAAGGTATTTTAAGCAGCTATAAGCTATAAATTTCATTTAATAGAAAAAAAAGAATCAAACCTCTATCTGTAGATTATTAACAAAACAAGTTATAAAATTTCTAACAGAGATTCATTTAAAGGATATTGATAGCCATCTTATTTGGCATTTAATAATGATACTAAAAGACAAATTTAAAAGATGATACAATTTATATATGTATATTTGTAATATAAGTTCAAAAAAAAAACTAGTCTGGACTATTGTTCTTTTATTGCAAGATGCCCAAACTGGAAGCTAACTAAAACATCTCATGTTTGATACAAATGTTAATAACCCCCCTATTAGATTCTATTACTATAAACTATGAAACTTATATTAACCTAACATATTACCAAAAAATCCCTAATCCTCCTTAAATACTGAGCTTGAAAGTCCTTGTGAAGTAGATTACATCTCCATTCGCCTTTGCATTTCTTGACGATAATAATGGCCACATCATCCTGAGAAGAGTCCTTAGTTTTCCTTGAGAAATGCTTCACTGATGGGGCCACAATGTGGAAGTTGTCCATATCTTCCTTCTCCAGTTCGTCAGGGATGTCGTAACCCTCATCCCGCTAGTATTTGAGAATCCATTCCTTCTCCATATTCTCCTTAAGTAATTATTTAAACAAAAAAATCCAAATTTTGATTCATCTCATGCCAATGTTCATCGAATGATTTTTCATCTTTAAAGGTTATCATTGGCACCCTCTAGGAACATGGGACATCCTTTAGTTTGTCAATGTCAATTCTCATAGTGATCTCTAGAAATGGGATGGTCAATTGATTATTGATACTATAAACTATCTTCTCCAGACCACCCAAGATATCCTCATCAAAGACTAACTTCGTAACTTCTAAAACTTCAGCTTTTTTATACTTGGAAAAAGTGGCTAAAGCGATAAATTGACCAACGATATTCCCATTAGTTCTTAAAAAAAATTCATTGTCAAAATAACCATCACCCATGTCTTTGTAGACCTTATGGCAAGACATATTGTCAATTAGTGTCAAAACACTTAGTCATTCAGTGTTTCCCGAGTATTCAGTGTTGCCCGAGTACACAGTGTCGCCTGAGTGTTCAACATCGCTGGAGAGTTCAGCATCACCCAAGTGTTCAGCATCACTTGAGTGACACTTTATCACCTAAGTAGTCTTTTGGACTTGAGTGATAGTTTGAAGCCGACTTTGCATACATTGTTAAATATTATTTTTTTTATTGCAAGCCGACTTACAAAGTAATTTGTTGGATAAAGATGTATATGTAATATAGTTTGTTTTATCCAATATGAGTAGATATTGAATATGATTATGTGAAGAGTATGTATACATAAGGCATGAAAATGGAAGTTTGATTTAAGTGCAGAAGTATTCAGGACAATAGAGTCTCATATATCACATTTAGATGATCAATAATATTCAAAGGATCTTATTCAACAATCACAGTTGCACATAGAAGATCATCAACTGGTTCATTCTCATAGGTGGATCAACAAAATCCTTTAACAAGGTGGACCTAAAATTCCTTTCTTTAAATATCTTAATAGAGTTGCATTACTTATTGTATTGTACAAAATCCTTTAACAAGGTGGACCTAACAGTCCTTTCTATGCTCCTAACAGGGAAGACCATTAGAAGTGGTCATTGTAAGCTCTAACAGGCTAAATTTATACTACAATACTAAATCTTGTGGGTATTATCCCCACCCCAGTTTTACTTTCTTTTGGAAGGTTTCTGGGTAACCAAATATTGTGTTATGTGTTCTATCTGATTCTTTACTTTTAATTTATATGCATGCAAATAAATAATTTAATCTAATTAAGGATTAAAAGGATTAATTTTTATTGGTTCCTGATTCACCCCTCCCCTCTTAGTCACTGGGCACATCATATAATTCCAACAGTTGGTATCAAAATAGTGGTTCTCTTATCAAAATTTTAACAGCTTGAGAAAAGATTAGAGGATATGGAAACATACAGACTAGAGAAAGTCATTGAGAATGAAAATATAGATCTTAAAGTGGCCATGGATTATATCATAATACTTAAGGAGAAGCTCTCTCTTTCGCTAAAGAGAAGAAAAGAATTAGTAGTACAGATGAATGAAAAGAACTATATAGAAGAAAGAATTGAAGATTTTTGCAAAGACAGAAGGTCAGAAGAAGCCGATGCAGCCATTGAAGACTTCCTTGCAAAGAATCTTGCTTTACATGAAGTCAAAAAATTGAAAAGAGAATAGGAATTTCTGTCAATCAGAATGTGTGAATTCATGAAACTAAAAAACAAAGATGAAGATGATAGAAATATAGCACAAGAAGATAAAAGACTACTGAGTACAAGATTAGGAGAAAAAGAAAATGAAATCCAACACTTGTCACTTTAGCAAGCTGATTTGGTAAATAAACTCAACAATGCAACACAAGAAGTTGTCAATCTAAGGACAAAAGATGAAAGACTACAGAATGATCTCAATACTGAAAAAGAAAAAAATGAAAGTATGATGAATTCACAAACTAGCATGGATCAGGAAACAAAACTCATACATCATGGATAGACTAGATTAGGTTATACTGAACAAGGTCAATCCTCACAACAAGGAGCTCAAAGGAACAACAAACATACATGCAATCATTGTGGTAAGATAGGGCATACATCAAATAAATGTTGGAGCAATGGAAAGTCAAAATTTAATGGTAAATTCTATAGTTGAAACAAACATGGACATAGAGAAAGTGAATGCAAAGAGAAACCTAAGTTTGAAGGGAAATTCTACAAATACAACAAACAAGGTCATGAATCTTCTGAGTGAAGAACTAAGAAATGGAATCCTTCTGAACAATTAGCCAAGGCAATTTTTGGTTGGGATTACAACACTTGGTACATATGTTGTCACTATGGTGAATATGGACACATTGGTGCAAATTTTATGAAGACTCACTTTAGAAAAAGAGATCCTACTAAGAGATGCTATGTGTGTAAGGAACTCAGTCATCTAAGAAAGAATTGTATGAACAGATAAAAAGTTGATACTAGTTTTGAGAATGGTAAAGCCAAAGTCTCTGAAATCAAAACTCAAATGAGCAAGCAAGGGGTAAGGAAATCCTTAGATAATTCAGATCAAAGCAATGAAGGATCTAATGACACCCTAAATAGTGAGATGGGTAGATCTATGATTACAAAATAGGAAAGTAAGGAGATGACTGGAACTATGCAATACAAGCCATCCTACATCAGTTCCAGATAAGAAATATAGTCCATATCTGCATATTGATGCATGAGGACATATTTTAGTTCAACCCGAGTTAGAATGTTAGTTACACCCGAGTCACTCTAGCTCACCTGAGCTGAGTCAGACAATATTGATAATTGGAAAGTTAGTTTCACCCAAGCTTCCAAGTGAATATTGGAGAAACACCCGAGTCACACTAGCTACTATATACAAAGCATTTAATGAAATACTCTAACAATTGAAAATCTCTTATAAATGAAGGGTTGTAAAGAGTATTACTTACAAAGCTTTTAGTTTACAAGATAATTCAGAGCCCTTAGCAATTCAGTGTGAATTCATGATTGAAATCAGAGTTTGATCATTTCGTCTAAGCAATATGGCATCCACTTCCAGTAGCAAGGTCAAGAGAGGTTATGATATGCTAGTAAGGAATGCAATTTGTGATCCTTCAGTGTTAAAGCTTCATCCGGTAGTTTCAGAGGAGATAGACCTGATGGAATCGCATTCCCTAATTCCTCCACGAGTGTTACTGGTTAACGACATTCATAGCTTCTATCACTGCAACATACAGGAGCTTGCAACCAATGAGATGAATCAAGCATATGATAAATTATGTACCGATAGGAATCTTAAGCCCAAGCATAAGCACCTCAAAACCAAGGGTTTGACACACATCATGCATATATCGAGGGACTTCCAGAAAAAATGGATGAGATATGTGTTAGAATACTTCAGGGATAACTGAGAGGGGGGGTGAATCAGTTATCAACAACTTTATATCTTTTGTAATTATTAATCAAGACTGATATAAATTAAATGCACATTCAGATAACACATTACACAACACATCAATTTTGTTATGGAAAACCAAATGGTAAAAACCCCGATGGGAATTAGTACCCACAAAGAACTACACTATTTATAGTAATCCCTGTTAAAAGATTCTTCAACCCTGTTAGGAGTTGTTCAATACAATGCTGTAGTATAGTTGACCTAGTTAAGGGTCAGACCCTATTAGGAGTCTTTTACAATAACCCTGTTAGGGGTGTGGACTCACTATCCAAGTGGCGAAGGCTACAACCTTCTAGTTATTTGATACACACTGTATCAACAAGATGAATTATTGTTTGTGACACTACTTGTCTGATCAGTTCCTTTTATGTGCTGATGCTTTAACCTCTTGTAAAGAAATATAATAGTTTACTCTATATTTTGAATGCTTCAACATAAACATCTATATTATCAACATATGATAAATATAGCTCTGCTGCATCAACAATCTTCTCTGCTTGTCAATCTCTGGCTTTCGCAACTCTTCTTATCACAAATGACCTTGTATAAATACATACTCCAATTATGAGATCATGGGACCTGTTAGACAACTCTTCTTAACATCCTTGTTGGCTCTACTAAATGTGCAAGCATAATTACAACCACGCAAGTACAAACTGAATAGGCGCGTCGCTTCACTAAGTCGGCTTCACCAATTTAATCATAACTTTGCAATCTTCTTGAAATACATTTGGTGCATTTAGATTAATATCAACAACTCATAAATAATCATGAATTTACACACGCATATCCTTAAGATAGGTGCAACTCAATAAACACGTTACATACATCATCCTTAAACCATTATTCCTCCAGAACTGTAACTGTCACCAATAGAATTACATATCTTTACTGAAACTTCATATCTGAGTCTATGTGTATGAACATAGAATAATAAACATGTCAACAACATTTATCTATCCATGCAAGTCTTCATGTCATCATATGGATAAGTACATACAAAAGTGCTGTTGTGTATTATATGTTGTCATCAATGACAAACATACAATCAATCAACTGTTCAAAATCAAATCTCCAACAATATGTTCTTAGTTATGTTCACAACATGCAACTATGGTTGGATCATCCTGTGAATATCACTAAGCAGATAATTCATCGTGTCACCAGGTTCCCAATGCTAGACAAGCCAAAAGCTACCAAAACCCTAACCAGGGATGAACTAGCTGAGTTAACTCTTGCCAAGTGGGATGGTAGAGGCATGAGACTCAATGGAGTAACTGATATGGAGATGAAATTTGACATTCATGTGATATTCCACAAGATATATAGCTTGAGAATACCCAACAGTGTTGCATGCAAAGCTGTTGACCTAGCTTACAAAGTAGTAAAGAAGAATCTGGTATTCAACCTATCAGAATTGCAACTCACTCAGTTGAGGAAGAATATGGAGAGCATCTGAGTATCCAAAACCAATTCATGTAAGTTTGGTTATCTTCTAATCTGCATACTCTTTTATGTTGAGAATTTCTTTCCCTCCAAAGGAACAATAGCATGGAAGAAGGATAGACCAATCATCCATCAAATTAATGAATTCATAGCTGAGTTAGGAGATAACCTTGATAGCATTATGGATGGATACTTTGAGATTTTCAAACATAAGATGTAGAGTAGATATAGAATTCCCAAGCAACTAGTGTAGAAGTACAAAGATGAAATCTATTTTCTAGTTGATTGTGATAAAGTGTATATACAAGAAGTAAATCCTAGGGTTGCATGGGTACAACCCCTGCCATATGAAGTTAACAATGATCACACAAAACATATCATAGAGGCTCTTTTGAATGAACTTGTCAATCCAAAGGCACCTTAATTTGGAACATATGAGGAAGAAAAGAGCAGGATATCTTTGGAGATTGATATTCCTAAGATATTAAAGAGAGGAAGGAAGAGACTTGATACATTCAAGAAGAAGTATGGAAAGACCTCCGACTCTCATACTATCTCTAAGAGTAAAGAGGACACAATTAAAATAGAGGATACAGTTAAGATAGAGGAAGTTGAATCTGACAAGGAATAAATTGATGTTAAACCTCCACGTAAGAAGATGAAGACAACACCTAGATAGAAAAAGGAAAAAGGCACTACTCCTATTGTCACCTTGAGGAGATCAAGGAGGAAACTTATACTAAGTGATGATGAGGATGATGATGAAGAAGATACTGTGGTTTTCACTAAACCAACACCCACACTTGATCAGGAGATTAAAGACCTTAAAGAAGGAAGAGCCATGAGTTCTCTAAAGTCACTGAATTATGCTTCTAGGTCAGAAGAAGAAAAGAAGAATATTGAGAAAGAGGTGGTGGAGAAGATGAAAAAGTGGAAATATGACCCTTCTGATTTGAAGAGTTATATGACTGAAGACTTATTTAAGGAAGTATCTATTCCCTAGAAGAATCAAGTAAAAATTGAAATAGATTTAAGGGAAGAGACATTGAAGCAAGTCATGCCTATAATTAAAGGCAAAGAAGTGAAAGAGGCCTTGAGAAAATATGAGAATAATCACATCCCCAGATTCAGGGCATTCCAAATATTGAACAAGAACATAGAAGATGTAGCTTAGCATGCCACATTAGTGTGGAAATCAATATTTGAGATAGCAGAAGGCAATGTGAAGGAATAATTTATGAGTACAGACCCTCCAGCACAAGGAAATGATGATACTCTACCCAAGGTACAGACTATTGAAGAGCCCAACATAGAGCATATTGCAGTTGAGGTAATGGCATCATTACCCCAATCTCCTATACACAATATAGTACCTCTGAGCAAAGACAAGGTTGAAAAATCTATATCTAAATAGACAAAGACCGAGCAACAGGCTCCTCTTACTACTGAGACATGCACACCCAAGTCGCAGAAAGGTAAGGTAGATATTTCTATTGTTAATATTGATTTATCATTAAATATTGATCCAACAATTTTTACTGTAAAGGTCAATGACCTAATTGGATTGAATACTGAAGCAAAGGATGAGGTAGGTAAAGGTAAGGAAATTTTCCCTTCACCAAGTCCTAAGTCAAAGGTAGTAATTAATGATGAGATAGATCTAGATAAAGAAATTGTGATTCCTAATTGGGATCTATCCAACTTATCTGTAGAGAAAATGGATATTTTGGGAGAACTGTGGAAGAAAAGAGCCACACAGAAAAAGCTCTGAAAGGAAAGACAAAGGAATAAAGTACTTGAAGATGTCAAAGGCATATTTGTAGATGCATTGCAGATTGAAGTCAATGAGAGTGACTCAATAATGGACCAAATTTTTGACATTGTCCACAAGTTCTACATAGATATCAATGGTTAGGAAAAGTTACTTGAGAAGGTAGAGAAGAAATTTGAGAACAAGGTTCCAGAGAATATTGCAAAGAAGATTGCAATTGACTAGGTGCAACTTACAAAGATAATCAGCACTCTAGAAACCATGGTGAAAAATGTGGTAGCACTATTTGTAAAGTTGAGTGACTCCTCTAACTTTACTATGGAAATCAAGAACAAGTTAGTAAAGATTTATGTAGACATGAAGGAAAGTGCAAGGTAGTTAGCACTTGACCTGAGCACCGGCTCTTCTCACTTCATGAAAATAAAGTATCTTACTGATTTATAGGCTGGAGTGTTGAGAGAACAAGCAAGGACCAGAGAATCTCTTACAACAATCCAGAGCCAACTTCTACCACACATGGATGCAATGTAGAAACACATAACACATGCTAAGACACTCATTCATGACAATAAATTCTCAGTTGTTGAGCTAATGATAGAGTTGTCTACAAAACTACAAGTTTAATTGCACATCTTGAAGGTGCTACAGGACAAGTGGGACAACACTCTATCTCAAATTTTGAAGGTACATAGTGGTTTCCTATCCTACTTTGCGCATTCTTGTCAAAAACAAGGGGGGAAATATCATTGTATAAGGGGTAAATGTCATTGTAAATATCATCGAGGAACACAAGTACAGTAAATATTGAAGAAGATATACTTTACAATAACAATTTTGAAAAATACAAAAATAGAGTCAGTTGGACTGGAGCAGTAGAGCAAGTGTCAAAAATCGAGCAGAATGAAAGGGGGAGTTTTGACATATTAGATACATAATTCAATGATAAGTGTTTTTGTCACTAATGCCAAAGGGGGCGATTGTAGACCTTATGGCAAGACATATTTTCAATTAGTGTCAAAACACTTAGTCATTTAGTGTTGCCCAACTATTCAGTGTTGCCCAAGTATACAATGTTGCCCAAGTGTCCAGCATCGCCTGAGTGTTCAGCATCACTCAAGTGTTCAACATCACCCGAGTAGTCTTTTGGACCTGAGTGATAGTTTGAAGACGACTTTGCATATATTGTTAAATATAATTTTGTTTATAGCAAACCAACTTACAGATTTATTTGTTTGATAAAGATATATATGTAAGATAGTTTGTTTTATCCAATATGAGTAGATAATGAATATGATTATGTGAAGAGTGTGTATGCATAAGGTATGTGAATGGTAGTTTGATTTAAATGCAAAAGTATTTAGGATAGAAGAGTCTCATTTATCACATTTAGGTGATCAGTTATATTCAAAGGATCTGTGTGTGTAAGATTAACACCTTCATGAAATTAGGATAATAAGCAACAACTCTATGGAAAGAAAATAGTATTTAATCTAAGAATTGAAGTTTAAAACCCATATCATCTCATGGTTCTCTATCTAAGCTTTGTTAAGAGAGCTCTCAGTCTTAATCTCTCCCAAGGAAAATCCTAGAATGAGAAATAAATGATAAACAATTCTCAAATCTAGCTCAAAATGCTCCAAGATGTGGTATAAAACAACAAATGCTCCTAAACATGATATTCTAAATGCTATGCAAATGCTGAAATATGATCAAAAGTTCTCAAATGCTCTCCAAGCGCCTATAGTAAGGATGCTTTTACTCTTGAAATTCTTGGATCCCAAACACAAAGGAAATGGCTTGTATTTATAGCAATTTCCCAAGGGTGGGGGGTATAGTGAGTTGATCATGATCAATCTTTGGTTAATTCAAAAGCTTTTAGGTGTTTTCAAATGGAGGAAAAGTTGGTTGGTTGTCTCAAAGAAATTAGGAATTAAATAACTAAATCATTTAATTAATTTAGCCATGTAAGGGTGAATGGGTTGGATTTGTTCTTTTTGATTTAAACTATACAATTAATTGATTAAAATCAATTACATAATTTTGATTAATCCCTTTTAGGCTTGAATTTAATTATTTGGTTTCATGATTATTTAATCCTTTATTTTAATTTGATTTTTGTCCACTTTGCTTGATAAATGTCCATTTGGTTTAATCCATTTTAATGCATTGAGATTTGAGATTTGAGGCATTTGGCTGAGATTTACAGTTTTGAATGCTTAAGATACACCTAGTCAAATTTAGGTGTCTACAAATGCCCCTCTTTGAATTGATGTGCGAAGCGCATTGATTCAAAGAAAACTTGATGTCTTGATCATTGATTTGATACTGATGAGCTGATTGACTAATATGAAAACCTGATATGAAACTCTAATATGAAACCCTAATTTGATACTCTGATTTGATGCCCTGATATGAAACTTTGATTTGAAACTCTAATTTGAAACCCTGATTTGGAACTCTGATTTGGAACTTGATTTGAAACTCTGATTTGAAACCCTGATTTGAAACTCTAATTTGAAACTATAATTTGCAACTTGATTTGAAACTCTGATTTGAAACCTTGATTTGAAACTCTGATTTGAAACTTGATTTGATGCCCCACTGATAAAATTTGAAATTTTTAATGTCCCAGATTTGATATAAGATATGCTGCAGAATCCCAGTTTGATGATATGATGATGCCCCCTCAAAAATGAAAGCATTTTGATCTTAGATGTCAAAGATTGGATGAAACTGATGATGAATAGATCCAAGATGATTTCATTTTTGAAAAACATTGATGATGATCCTAGCAAACAAAACATGCCCCAGTGTGAAGATAATTTGATGATAACAGTGATGATTGAGAAAATGTTGTTGATATTTGAGATAAGTTGATAATGTTCAGATATCACTTGATGTCATTCATAATCACTTGGTTGATGTTGTATTGATGTCAATCGGATAGGATAGGTAGGTTGATGGATAGATTGGATAAACTAATAATTCATTCTCAAGATCTAGAGAGACGAACAAATGGATTGATTGGATAAACTGATAATTCTCTCTCAAGATCTAGAGAAATGAACAAATGGATTGAATTTCCTTCCTCATGATCTAGAGTTAGGAAATTTGATGCACTCAAAATGAGAAAATGGATGATAGGATAAATGATTTACTTTAGATGATCAATTGGATGATTTGAATGATTGATATTCAATTTGATTGGATTTGATGGGAAGATTAATGGTGGGAAGCTGATAGATAGGGTCATTTGATATGATTCAGGTGTAGATATAGGGACGAGTATTGAGAGTGGTTTATGTGACATTGCTTTGTCAGATTCACAGATCCAACAGAGCCTATTCCCAATGTGGATGAGCTTTCAGATGATGATGATGGAGATGATGGTGATGATGGTGATGATGGCAGGAGACCTTCAAGATAGAGGGTTTAGAGGGAACCTAAGGCTCCTCGAGTACAGAGAGCTGCAGGACCTTGGATGAGAGGTGGACATGTTAGAGGTCAAGGGGGTAGATTCAGGAAGCCTAGACAGAGATTAGCATAGGCACAGGTACCTCAGGGTCAGGCTCCTTTGAGAGTTGGTGCATATTGGGCAAACAAAGACACAAATGTGTCCATGTGGCCAGATAGGTTTCAGTGCATGGACAGATTCCACAGGTTGATCCACAGAGCAGCACGACACCAGTGATACCATAGGTACCATTAGCGCCACATGCACCATAGGCTCCTCCAACATCACAGGCACCTCTAGTTCCTCCCATTCTGGATGGTTTAGTGCAGGATGTTTGGGGTTTACAGGCAGGGATGACTACAGTTACTGTTTGATTGGATCAGGTTTCTACTATGTTGCAGTAGTTTTTGACTACTCTCACATAGTTACCTACCAGTGTGAGCACTAGTCAAGAACCTCCCAGTACACAGGATAGAGCAGGTGATAGGGATCCCAATGGTGTAGGGGGTTTAGGTATAGGTATAGCTAGAGATGGATCAGGTGCCCCTGTTGGGTCATGAGATAGATTAGGATCCATGATATCTTGATATTGCATTGATGATGTATCATATGTATTTTTCATCAGGACTTTGATGTATGGATCATTTTGTTGATGTACCTTTGATGTACTGATTTATGTTATAGACATTGATGATGGACATTTATCTATGATGATATTTTATTCCTCCTTTGATGATGTTATGAGATTTACTTTTATGCATATCTACATGTTTCTAGGATGCATTTATTTTTATTATGCTATGGATGCAATGTCTTAGAGTAGGACATAGATAAATGGATGCAAATGGTGTTAATGCCACTTTGTTCTATATGTTTTTCTGATTTAATCATTTATGGATTATGCAATGCAATGGATGCAATACTTATTGCTATGATAAATGAATGCAACTATCTTTTTGAGTTTTTGGATGTATGCAATTTAACTTATGATACGCAATTCTAAATGATGTGGATAAATAAATAATGACTAATGTTTCTTTTCTTTGCTTTTTCTCTTGATATGAATATATAAAGAATAATGATTAATGATTATGAATGCAAATGAAAATCTCATATTGATGACTTGAAACCATTAAATTGATGAATTGTTGTCAACTTTAATTTCCACCCTTGAACTTGGAAAAGCACTAGAAAGGCAAGCCATTTCAAACTAACTTGGAGAATGCAATTAATCTAACATGAAGATGCAATGCAACTAATTCTCCTTGAGGTTTGCGAAAGAAATGCAAACTGAGATATATTTTCATCATAGAGCATTGTGGAACTAGGAGTCGATACAATCCTTACTGGTGCCACTGTGACCATAAGAATATGAATATGACTTTCTCTCATGTGATAACCCCTTCTACGAAACCAAGTACAACCCTCACTAGTTGAATGACCAACTATGGGAGTATGAATACCAGTTTGATCAGATCCAATGTTGCAAGTGGATGTTGGTGTTAAGATATTGAAGATCTAAATAGCCAAGATATCCTTTTGCATGAACAAACAAAGGTTAATCCTCCTTCCTATATGAATGTCCTTGATGGTTCATTGATGACCATGTCCTTAGACTAATTCACACAAGTCAAAGGATCTTCCTCAAAATAGTCACTCAGAGGCTTAAGAAAACATCATGCCTCTATCGTTGCCAATCTAGTCGAAACATCATCGATTAGCTATAAAGAACATGAATCAAAAAAGGGTCAATGAAAAACTCATCAAAAATTTCCAAGTGTTTGTGAAATGTATCAAGATTTTCAAATAAGAAATCCAGATAGTCTGATCATTTAGGGTATGTCAATTTTTAATCCTGATAAAATAAGTCAATGAAACTCAAGAATCATGTTATGTGATCGAACTGTTTAGGGTTGAACAATGATATTCATCAAAGGTTCCAAAAGTATCTCTTTTGAATCTGAAAATCTTCTTCTAATGTGTGACCAAGATGTTGCACTATTGAATCTGGTTGGTACTAAAAATCTATGATGCATGCCCCCAAGGGATAAATGTGACCAATGTGAAACTTAGGGCAACTGAACCTAGAAGGCGAGAAAAATGTAGCTCTGAGACTTTATTAGGATGATGCACAAATGACAGATGCAATGAGGATATGGACAAATGAGATGATGAAACACAATATGTACAAATGAAACTAGGAAAGACCTAAGGGACAAAAGGCACCTGTTTCCAGGTTTTCACCTCTTGGGATTATTGTTATTTTTCTCTTTTTGCTTTTTTTTTTTTGGTACCAATGGTGCCTATTGCTAGGTTTTCACCAAGGCACTTTTTTCTCTTTTTCAAATGTTTTTGGCTTTTTAACTTTTTGATTTTTTTGTGTTTTGATCTTTTCTCATTTTTTTGGTATTTTTGAATTTTTCCATGTACAAAGGTGATGCTAACTCATCTGATACTCTCAACTTATACTCTTTCCACTGATACTCTTTCCTTTGAATCAGGTGTGGAACCTCTTAAGATGAATGCTATTGATAGGTTCTTGAAATTCATCACCATTACAATCGGCCAATTTGTAGGTCCCCATTTCAAATGAAGAAACAATGACAAAAGGACCAAGCCAATTTGCTTCCCACTTTCCTTTCTTTTCTCTATCAGCCTTATTTTTTGGATTTTCTCTCAATACTAGATCTCCTACTTGAAAGGTTCTTGGTTTGATATGCTTGTTATAGTTTCTTGAAATTCCATTCTGATACACTTTCAAATGGTCATACGCTTGAGTTTGATGTTCCTCCAACATTTCCAATTGTTGAAGGCGGGCAACTCTATAATCTTCATCTATCATTAATCCATGCAATGCTTCATCTATCATTAATCCATGCAATGAGATTCTTAGGGATGGTATTTCAACTTCTAAAGGTAGAACAGCTTCGGCCCCATAAACCAATGAAAAAGGTGTGGCTCCTATCGGCGTTCGAATACTAGTCCTATAGGCCCACAATGCTGGATTGATTTGAAGATACCAATCCTTTCTTGACTTGCTAATGGATCTCTTAATAATTTTAAGGATGTTCTTGTTGGTAGCTTCTTCTTGTCCATTACCTTGGGGATAGTAAATGGAAGAAGAGTGATGTGTAATATGGAATGTGTCACAAAGTTCATCAACATCTTTGTTCTTAAACTATTTTCCATTATCTGTGATGATGGTGTGAGGAATGCCATATCTATAAATGATATGATTTAGGATAAACATGGAAATTTTCTTCCCTGTTACAGTTGATAAAGGGACAACCTCAACCCATTTAGTAAAGTACTTTGTTTCCATGATTATATAGCTGTGTCCATTTGAAGAGGGTGGATAAATCATGCCAATCAAATCAAAACCCCATTGATAGAATGGCCATGGTGTGACAAAAGGGTGTAATTCTTGTGCTGGTGCATGGATCAAGTCTCCATGGTATTGACATTTTGCACAAACTTTGACATATTGACAAGCATCTCTTTCTAAGGTTTTCCAAAAGTACCCCATATGTAGGATTTTCTTAGCTAGGTTTAAACCACTCAAATGTGACCCACAAATACCCTCATGGACATCTTTTAAAGCTAATTTGGATTCATCTTCCTCTAGACATCTAAGGAGCATTCTTTCAAGACCTTTACGATACAATGTGTCAGCAAGGATAGTATAACAGGCTACTTTTCTTATAAAATTTTGCTTTTGAGCACTGGTTTGGTCTATAGGTAGGGTTTGATCTTTTAGGTAGGCATAGATGGGTCCATGCCATGGTGAGTCATGTCAATTTAAAAGAGCAATAATTTGGGTATCAGGTAGGTCAAATATTGGTTAAACCAATTCTTCCACCAAGAACTCATACTTTTCATTTCGATCAGGCATTTGGAGTAAAGATGCCAAGGTAGCCATTGCATCCGCTGCTCTATTCTTGTCTCTTGTAATTTGTTCAAAAGTGATCAAGGAAAATTACTTTTTCCAATCATCTACCAATTTCTTGTAAGGCATCAGTTTTTCATCCTTAGTATTATATTCATCATTAACTTGATTAATGACTAATTGAGAGTCCCCATAGACTTGTAATTCTATGACATTCCATTCCAAGGCCATCTTGATACCTATGACCAAAGCTTCATACTCTGCTATGTTATTGGTGCAAGGGAACAATAAATTGTAAGATTTTGGGATTGTGTAACCTTACAGTGTAATCAAAAGAATGCCTGCTCCACTACCATTTTGGGTATAAGATCCATCAAAGTATAAATTCCATGTCTTAGCTTCTACATTCACAATTTCAGAATCTGGGAATTCCCCTTGCATAGGATGTGTAGATTCTTGAGGATATTCAGCCAATTGATTTTGTATAACTTGACCTTTGATTGCTTTCCTATCAACATATTCAATGTCGAATTCACTAAGTACCATGATCCACTTTGCAATCCTTCCAGTTAAAGTTGTTTTGCTAAGTAAGTATTTTAAGGGATCAATCTTGGCTATGAGCTTCACCTTATGCAACAACATATAATGTCTTGACTTTTGAGAGGCAAATACCACTGCTAGGCAAGCCCTTTCCATGAAGCTATAGTTTAATTCAAATTTGATCAATGTTCTACTCAAGTAGTAGATAGCTCTTTCTTTTCCTTCATCATCCTCTTGTGCCAGTAAGACTCCTAAAGATTTTTCCATTGCTGAAATATAGAGTAACAAAGGTTTTCCTTGAATAGGTGACATCAAGATAGGTGGATTCATTAAGTATGCTTTCAACAATGTAAAGGCTCTATCACACTCTTTATCCCATGTGAAGATGGTGTCTTTATGTAGTAATCTGGTGAAAGAATGGCATTTTTCTGCCAATTTAGAAATGAACCTTCTTATAGATTGAAGCCTTCCTTGAAGTGACCTCATTTTACTAATATTATTTGGAATGCCCATGTCCATTATTTCTTGTACCTTTTCAGGATCTACTTCAATGCCTTTTGCTAAAATAATCTACCCTAGGAGTTTTCCAGATTGTACCCCAAAAGCACATTTCTTTGGGTTAAGTCTCACTTTGAATTATTCTAGCCTTGTAAAAATATTTTCAAGTATGGATAAATGATCTTTTCTTTTATGTGGCTTAGCTATAATGTCATCCACATAATCTTCCATAAAGGTGTGCATCATGTCATGAAAAATGGTAGTCATTGCTCTTTGATAAGTGGCTCTGACATTTTTGAGACTAAAGGGCATTATATTCCAACAAAAAGTACCCCATGGGAATGTAAAGGTTGTCTTCTCTTGATCCTTAGGTGCAATACAGATTTGATTATACCCACTAAATCCATCCATAAGTGAGAACATAGAATGACCTGCAGTGAGATCCACAATAGCAACAATGCTAGGTAATGGAAAGTCATCTTTTGGACAAGCAAGGTTTAAATCTCTGAAATCTGTGAAAACTCTTATGGTTTTATCATGTTTGGTAACTGGTACAATGTTGGAGATCCATTTGGCATATGCAATTACTCTTATAAATCCTGCCTTGAGTAATTTCTCCAATTCAGCTTTGACTAAAAGGGCTACATGTGGATGCATTTTTCTCAACTTCTACTTGATGGGCTTAACCCCTGTTTTCACATTTAAATGATGTATTATTAAACTTGGATCTAATTCAGGCATATCAGCATATGACCATGCAAAGTTGATTTGTTTTTCCTGAAAGAATGCAATGAATTCTTCTCTCTCCAAAGGACTCAAAGATGCTGCCAAGTGAATGAATTTAGGATCCTCTTCTGTTCCAATGTTAACCTTTTTTGTGGGTTCAATAAGTATAGGTGATCTTTCATCTTCATGAGCCAGTAAGGTGTTCTACCTCTCTCCCTTAAGTGCCACAGTTGGGTTTTCACCTTCGGAAACATCCTTTATTTTTACTTTTTTGGGGTCTAGCACTGCCACATGGTGGTTTTGACCACTAGACCTTCTCATTTTTTTGTATATTTTATCTTCATTTTTTGGATTAAGAGGTTGAACACCTACCCCTACCATCATGTCCAGAGTAAATTTGTTGGTGGAAGAATTGGGTTCAACTGCATTGAGGTATAAGGCCATTGCATTGGCATTTGGGAAGTAGAGTAAGTCATTTGGCTCGGAAAGATCCCAATCGATAAGTTTGGGGTGCATTAAGGATAAGGATTCATTGGATGGGATTTCATTTGAAGGATTTAAGGACATGAATTTTTTTGATGGTTCATACATTGTATCATCATGGTCTATGATATGTGCTTCTTCAAGATGGTCCATGGAAGAAGGATCAAAATCCTCTTTATTAGAGTCTTCTAAGATTTCTATGGGAAAGAAAGCATGTGGATTAAACACTAGGTTAGAATATCCCACCCATGAAGGTACCCAAGGTTCACCTACCTAGTGAGTGAAAAGAGGTGCTTGTTCTATATTGACTTGTCGAGGCTCACTTGATGTTTGAGTTGAATTCAAACTTTGAGTTACATGTTCTTGATTCTCAACTTTAGGAGGAGTTGCATAAGTGTGAATGGTATCAACCTCTATGTCATGACAAGATTCTTCAGACAAGGAAT
>MU227134.1:3805073-3832911 GCA_018584345.1 Thuja plicata
TCAATTCCATGCATTGTTATAATGTCAATTTTCATAGCTTAATTACATTCTTTCTAATCATTTAGCTTAGTTTTCAATTAAATCTCTCATTCTTAGGAGTGTATTGTCACTGAATGGTGCATAATCTAAGGGCATGATTATGGCATTTTTCAATCTCTTCCTAGATAGGGAGCAATAGGTTGATGTTAGGGTTTTGTTCGTATATGCTCAGTAATCCTTGTTTTACACTAACATAATGACTTATTGAAGTGTTGTGTCACAGGCAACAGGTGCATCATTTAACACCCACATATCCATCATTGTATAAGATAATTAATTGGGTTTTCTTTGATTAATGATAATGTCAACTTGATGTGATGTGATGAAGCTAAGATTCCCCTAGAAACGGGGTCTTGCTTGATGATGTGATCAATGAATTATTGATGTCTTGATCTTGCCCCCTCAGGAGCAAAATCAAAATATGGCTACGTGTCTGATTGATCGGAAGAAATTTGACTGATAAAATGATGTAGGAATAGACTGATCTTATTTGACAAGGTTGTAAGAATTTAGGACCCATTCTACACTTGCTTTAGGTCTTGTTGACCAAGTTTGATCAAAATTTGGCACATTGATTATTTCAAGAAAAAATTCCCATTTGTTTGAATTTCAAAAGATTGATTGTGCAAGTGCTCAACTACATTTGACAAAAAATGTCAAATTGCAATTTTGACAAATAAAATGATCTCAAATTTTGATTTCAATACTGAAAATGGATTCAAACCTTACCTTTGACTTGAGAGAGAATGATGTAATGTTATCATGCTATCAAACTAAAATAAAAGAGCTAACGTGAATGCAACCTAGGACTTATTCACTAGATTTGAGCTTGATATTTTTTTTGCATTGAGCATCTGGAACATCGAAGTTGATACAACCCTCACTAGTGCCACTGTGACCATAAGGATATGAGTATGACTTTCATGAGATAAAATGTGGAAAACCAAAATAAAAATTGAGGCTGAAGACCTAAACATTGTTTCCAATTAATATCGCAAGGGTACACGAGTATTGAGGCATACAAAGCTGAGATAACCATGAGTGTGATCTTGCATAAAAAATAGATTAATAATATTCAAGGAGATAGTTGTGACCTCTACTTGGCATGCAATGAAATGGAGTCAAAGTATGTGAGGATTTTTGATGTAGGGGCATCTGAGGTTCTTGGAAAATTTTTTGCAGTCATATTTTTGGTTTCTTTGGAGCTCGGTTGAAGGATGGAGTACTCGGTTGGAGTACTCGATAGAAGGTTGCTTAGCCTTGGTGGTTGCTTGCTCGTTGGATGTTTTCTCAGGCTCGATGACTATTTGGCTTGTTTATTTCACTAAGTTGGGTATTGTTAGCTCAGTTTCTTTTGGTGACATGATCTCACTGATGAGTTTTGGTGACTTTCGATGTTGCTTGATTGTTTCACTATGTGGGGTTAGGATGGTTTGGTGGCTTCACTGACTGGTTTCTTGTGGCTCAATTCTATTTCTCACCGAGTAGTCTATCTATTAGTGTTCTTCATCACCGACTACCTTCTTTGGTTGGATGTTTTGGCCAACTTATGCATTTAATTTGGGTCATGACATTTATGTGGGATCTCTCTTTAGAGATTGTGTGGATCTAAATCTGGTGGATTTAATTACCGTTGCAAGCTGAATGGTGAAGAACACATTGGGTGTTGTGCTCTTTATGCTGACTTTTGTTTTTTGATTTATTTCTTTTGTAATGCCAACTTGTGGCAAAGTTGTATAAATAAAGAGGTTTGGGTAGAGTGTTAGAGGGTAGAAGAGTAGGAAAATAAGAGATGTAAGAGTTCTCATGAAGATCTATGGATCTAATATAAGTGGAAGGAAGCTTGAAGATCTAGTAGCATGTTGGCATAGGAGGCAAGAACATTGTTTGGTGGCTTGCGAGTACAAGTTTATATTCTTTCTTGGAGTTCCTACCAGGTTGTTGTGAGGTTTGTCATAGAAATGGACTAGTTTGGAAGGTGGAGCTGAAGCTTGTAGTGAGTTTTTATGTATTGGCAGAAGGTAAATGGCCTAATACTTGCAGAAGAGCTTGGTGATAGATATTAGTGTGATTTCATTGTATTTGGCCATAACTGGGAAGGCCTTACAACCCAGAATGTTGCATGTAATTGAATCTAAAAATGAATATAAATTGATATGAGTTTCTATTTTTGTGATATTGTGTTTCTGATGTATTATTCTTATTGTTGGCTGAAAGTTTGGACAGTCCTTTATTGGATCCTCTAAGCTTGTCTGCATCAAGTGATATCAAAGCTAGTTTGTTTCTTGTGGAGCATAGGGTTTTCAAAGATTTGGAGAGATGCCTCCAAGAATATTGGACCCTGGGATGGTTGATTGGATTCTTGAGGATCTGCTAGTTGAGATCCATGGTGAGATGAAGAAGTTAAAGATTGAGGTCTTGGAAGAGATTAGAGCTTCTTTCTTTGAGCTTGATAACCCTAGATATGTTGGTGTTGTTGAAATTTGGGCAAAGGATCTGATAGATTTTCTGATGGAGAAGATGTGCATGATAGAGGAGAATATCATGTGTAGAATTGGAAGAAGGCTTAAGGAGTTAACTAATCATTTGGATGAATCAAGTTTGTGTAATGTTTGTTGGTGTTTTCCATCAGACCAAGGCTTGTTTGGCCAATGCAAAGGATTTTTCAGAGGAGGAGAGAGAAATTTGATGTTTCTATTTCATTTTCATACTCAGGTGGATGGATCTGATATGGAAATTACATAGAATCTTGTTGTTGATGATGAGATTGCTGATGAGGAGGAAGATTTACCTTTATCTAGGGGCATTGACGCTGATTTTTTTGTTGATTGGTATAAGGTTGTGGATGAGACTGGTGAAGATGGTGGACATCTTGATATGTTTCTTGTTGATAAGCTTGAGTGCTAATTTGATGAGGTTATTGTTTCTAAAGGTGATGTTGGAGAGTTGCAGACTGGCTTGTCTTGGTGTGGAAGTTGTTGTTTTTAACCTTGAGGATGTGGAGACCGATGGTTAAGATAAGGTGGTGGATTCCTAATTTTGTTTTGGAGTCTAAGTGTGGGACACACTTCTTTTGTTACCTTGGGTGTCTGATGTAGGGGCATTTAAGGTTCTTTGCAAATCTATTGCAGTCATATTTTTGATTGCTTTGGATCTCAATTGAAGGACAGAGTACTCGGTTGAAGGTTTCTTGGCCTCGGTGGCTGCATGATTGTTGGATGTTTTCTCAGTATTAGTGACTTTTTGGCTCATTGAGTTCACCGAGTTGGGTATTTTTAGCTTGTTTTTTGTTGGTGACTCGGTCTCACCGATGCATTTTGGTGACTATTATTTTTGCTTAGTTGTTTCACAAAGTGGGGTTTAGATGGTTTGGTGGCTTCACCGACTAGCTTCTTGTGGCTTGGTTTTGTTTCTCACTAAGTGGTCTATCTCTTGGTGTTCTTTCGCACCGATTGTGTTCTTTGGTTGGATATGTTCGCCGAATTATGCATTTAATTTGGGTCAAGGCATTTATGTGGGATCTCTCTTTAGAGATTGTGTGGACCTAAATCTAGTGGATTTAATAAATATTGTAAGCCGACTGGTGAAGAACACATTGGGTGTTGTGTTCTTGATTCTAAATTGTTTTTTTTCTTTTGTAATGCCAACTTGTGGCAAAGTTGTATAAATAAAGAGGTTTGGGCAGAGTGTTATAGGGTATAAGAGTAGGAAAAGAAGAGCTGGAAGAGTTCTTGTGAAGATGTGTAGATCTAAGATAAGTGGAAGGAAGCTTGAAGAGCTAGTAGCATGTTGGCTTATGAGGCAAGAAGATTGCTTGGTGGCTTGCAAGCACAAGTTTATATTTTGTCTTGGAGTTCCTACCAGGTTGTTGTGTGGTATTTCACAGAACTCGACTAGTTTGGAAGGTGGAGCTAAAGCTTGTAGTGAGTTTTTGTGTATTGGTAGAAGGTAAATGGCATGATGCTTGAAGAAGATCTTGGTGGTAGATCTTAGTTTGATTTCATTGTATTTGTCCGTGATGGGGAAGGCCTTATAGCCCAACATGTTGCATGTAATTGAATCTGAAAATTAATATAAATTGATATGAGTTTCTATCTTTGTGTTATTTTATTTTTGTTGTGTTTTTCTTGTTGTTGGCTACAAGTTTGGACATTCCTTTATTGGATCCTCTTAGCTTGACTTCATCAAAAGTCTTGCTTCTTACTTAACCATGAAACCAACTTTTTTCCAAGGAAAAATGCTCCTCCACTTGTACTCTTTTTGTCATCCACACTACCTACCAATCAACATCAAGTTATGCATGTAAGATAAAAATCATCAGATTTTTCATACCATAACCCATACTCTATTGTTCCATTCAATTATCTAAAAAATCTTTTCACAGCAGCAAGGTGTATCTCTTTAGGATGGACTTGATATCTTGCCACAATTCCAACTGCATTAGTAATATCTAGTCTGGTGTGAGTTAGATATTGTAGACCTCCAATCATTGATGTTTACTTTGTCTAAAAAACACTAAGTTTCATCATTATTATTAATTTTGTAACCAGTCACCATGGGTGTCCCAATAGGTTTACAATCTTCCATTCCAAATTTCTTCAACATTTCCTTAAGATACTTGGTCTGAGAAATGAAAATGTAAATCTTGATAAAAGATTTAGCCCTATTAGGAGATTACTGATGCATTATAATACACAGTCATTGTTAAAGGATAGACCTTGTAGGGAGTCAAGAGTAATAGTGGGCTCACTGCCTAGGCACACTTCCTAAAGAGGGTTAAATCCACCCTTAGGACTTACAGTTTGAAATACAAGTGTATATAGGAAATGCACAATCCAGTAAACTGTTTGATAGAAACTATCTTTGCTTGGTCAGTTCCAATGAAGTACCATAATCACATCCTCTTCTCTACATCTAGCAGACAAACAAGCTCACAACTTCCACACTTCATTGTCTCTATCTCAATCACATACTTTTATGCTTTTCAAAAATATCTCTCATATATACCCTATTACAATAATTAATTAGGTCATGAAATTAGGCTTTCCCAATATACAAATAATTACTTAACCTCTTTCTAAGATACACATGGTACCTATAACAAGTAAACATCAATTATAATTCATCAAATATAATCCAAGATCCGTAATCCACGCTTGCAATCTATAATACATGATATATCTCTAAATTCGGCCACAAATAGGTCTCCTCCAGAACACACCACAACTGATGTCACCAAGAGTTCTACGACTTAAAAAACATACGAAACATTCCTTATCATGTCTTCTTCCATCGCTTAATCTCGCATAATTTGAATCCATATCGCTTGTAAGTTATACTAAAAACATGGAGACTAACTCTGTCAAATATCATTATCTCCGTCCAATGCCCAGTCTTCAGTAAAACATATGTAACTCATCTAATAGACAATATTAAGTTGTGCAACCTTAGAAAAAAGGTCACCACACATCCTTGTACACATCACTATCTTTTCTTGTTCTGAATCAACCATATAGTAGTTGTACACCTCTGTCAATCATCAAGAAATAGTAATAACTAGTTTGTTCTGCCTTCATAGAAACATATGTTGACATCAGTGACAAAACATGAATGCCAATAACATTATTAGAAATAAATTCCAACAATCTCCCCCTTTGGCATTGATGACAACATATGGGAAAATCTATCAACCTAAAAGTACTCTCTCAATACAATCTTCTCGATATCCTCAACACAACTCTCCCTAAACAGTAGGCATTTTCTCATAGAATCTCTCCTCCTTTGACAACAATAGCAAAGGGTGCCATAACTATTCTTCTTTCTTCTGCAAGGTGTAGCTTTTTAAAATCTTCATGCCTATAATAACCAGGTGAAAAATCACCCAAATATGTTCTATAATGTTCCTACGATCACTCCCCTCAAGAAGTAGATCCATACATCAAGTCCAGAAACTAATATAGCTCTGATACCAATTGTTAGGAATAACAGTCCACCAACACAATTGAGAGGGGGGTGAATTAGTTGTGAGGCAGATTATTAAACATTAATCTTTATAAACAAAACTTTAATCCAAATGATAACACAATAAATGCCAACACAATAACACAATCCTTTGTTGTCAAGGAAACCTTGTTAAAGGTAAAAGCCCGGTGGGAATTAGCACCCACAAATAATGTACTGAGAGTATAGTATCCTTGTTAAAAGATTTAGCCTTGTTAGGATCTTATTGATGCTTTACAGTACCCATTCCATGTTAAAGGACAAACCCTGTTAGGAGTCAAGAGTACCAGTGGGCTCACTGCCCAGGCACACTACCTAAAAAGGGTTAAATCCACCCACAGGAATTATAGTTTGAAATACAAGTGTATATAGGAAATACACAATGTAGTGAAATATCTTATAGCAATTGTCTTTTCTTGGTAAGTTCCAATGAAGTACCATAATCATATCCTATGCTCTACATCCAGTAGACAAAAAAGCTCATAGCTTCCACACTTCGCTATCTCTATCTCAATCACATACTTTTATGCTTTTCAAAAAGATCTCTCATATATACCCTATTACAATAATTAATTAGGTCGGCCAATTAGGATTTCTCAATATACAAATAATTACTTAACCTCTTGCTAAGATACACACGGTACCTATAACAAGTAAACATCAATTACAATTCATCAAATATAATCCAAGATCCATAATCCACACTCGCAATCCATAATACATGCTATATCTCTGAAGTCAGCCACAAATAGGTCTCCTCTAGAATACACACCACAAATAACGTCACCAAGAGTTCTATGACTTGTGAAACATAACAAACATTCCTTATCATGTCTTCTATCATCCCTTAAGCTCACATAACCTGAATCCATATCATTCGTAAGTTATACTAAAAACATAGAGACTAACTCTGTTAAAGATCACTGTCACCATCCAGTACCCAGTCTTCACTAAAACATTTGTAACTCATCTAATAGACAATATTGATTTTCATCATTGAGCATATGGAATATTGGAGTTGATACAACCCTCACTAGTGCCACTGCAACCATAAGGATATGAGTATGACTTTCATCAGATAAAATGTGGGAAACCAACGTAAGCATCGAGGTATACAAGTTGAAATGACCTAAACATTGTTTCTAGTTGATGTCACAAGGGTACACTAGTATCAAGGCATAAAATATGACATAACCATGAGTGTGATCTTGCATAAACAAATAGATTAATAAGAATTAAGGAGATAGTCAAAGTCTGTGAGGCTTTTCCACCTTGATGTAGAAGCCCTTATCATAGACACCTAGTTTTTTTTATGTTATTGGATCATCAAGACCACACCAACAAAAAAAAATCAAAGAAAATATTAGCAAAAATCATTGATAGCAAAAAGCATCCAAGAAAAAGTGCAACATATCTTCAACAAGTTTTACGATCATTTTGCATTTGTCTATGTGGGGTGTTGAGAAACACCATCCTTCCTATGAGTGCATCATTTTTTATTGTTATCAATCTAGTATTATGGTTTACATTGCGTTATCCAATGTGTTTTGAGAAACACATATGTGTCGAAATAGGTATTGTTAAGAAAGACTATTGATTAGGGTGTTGAGAAACACCATTTTGTTAGTGGCAAACTGTCCTTCAGGAATGACTAAGATAATGACTCTAGTATGGTTCACTGGATTGATCAAGTTGGAATGCTTGCCCCCTAGTGACAAGAAATACTCTAGGACCGAGATGAAAACAAACTCCAATCCAAGATGGCATTGTGTCGAACAACTGACTTGACTTAGACCGCTGGGGAAAAGTCTATTTAATTTCCCTCAGACTGTGACTCTGATCGGTTTCAAGCCACGAGGGTTCTCAAAAGAACCAGTCTGTCATGAAAGTGACTGAAAGCTATGTACAAACTTGAATCAAAGGGAAGGAAATAATTAAATATTCCAATACATGCATTGATAGATGGAGTGCTTGAGTACAAGAGACGCATGTTTACCAGGTTTTCATTGCGGCACTTTTTTCTTTTTTTTTCTTTTTTTTTGTATTTTTCTCTTTTTTCTCTTTTTTTTTAATTTATCAAGGCACCTATTCCTAGGTTTTCACCAAGATGATCATTTTTTTAGGACTTTTTCCAATTTTTATCTTTTCTTTAGAACATTTTTCACTTTTTCTATCTCTTTAGAGATTACTTGTTCTCAAGCAAGATCACATTGGTTTGTCCCCAATGTCTAGCAAGGTATAGAACATTACAGATGGATTAGAAAGTTTATGCATGAGTCAAATAGACAATCATGGATGAAGAGGATGAATGCAACCTTCAAGGATAGTCTCCTCAAGATTACCCAAGATCTAGTAAAAGGGAATATAGCATGTGAAGCATGTTTTGGAGAAGCAATGGAAACTAATGACATGGTGCCAAATAGAATATACGATAATGACCTGATGTCATAAAGTCATGCAGTCCAAAAGAGTGGACATGTCAAGAGACTTATAAGAACCTTTTTGCAGTTTTCATTATTCATCAAGACTAAGGGGTCAATAGGATAGTGATAGCATAGCATGATCAGGATAAATGTTGATAGAGGATATGAGTGAATGGTTTGGGATTAAGGAAAGGAATCTTATAGATAATGAGTATTGAGTTGGGATAAGAAAGATCACGATGGGGTACCATGGATGAGAAAAAGTGAATAGGCTAATGCAAAGGATAATGGATATCATGATACATGATGCTCATGGATATGTTCAACCTTTTAAGATATGAATAAAAATAGGATAGCTTCATTATGGAGGATAAGGGTGATGGAGGCTATGAGTCAATGGTTTGGGATAAAGGAAATTATGCTTATTGATAATGAGTATTGACTTAGGATAAGCATTATCATGATAGGGTACCATGGATGAGAGAAAGTGAATAGGATAATGGAAAGGATGATGAATGTTAGGATACATGATTCTCATGGATATGTTTGACCTTTTCAAGATCAAAGGTGCAAGAGGGAGTACATGAAGGATATGAGGGGTAGGGAAACATCATTGAAACTTGCCTCTAAGAGAGAGTGCAAGAGGAAGAAATTACGCATGATGCCTATTTGCCAGGTTTTCATCATGGTACTTGTCTAAGGCACCACAAGAAGTGATTTTTACCATAGGACATATTTATTTCTCTTTTCTTTTTCTACTAAGGTTCTTGTTTACCAAGTTTTAACCAAGGCACTTTTTCTCTTTTTTTTTCTTTTTTTTCAGAGGAACTCTAAGTCTCTTTCTCTTTGGATAGTGATCCTTTGAAGGATATGCTATGATGGGCAAAGGTCACTGAAAATATGCTCAAATATGTTGATAGTGTGATGGTAGGGAATGAACAAGAGGATAAGGGAGATGGTAGCCAAGGATTTATGTGATGGGTTGGATAAGAGTAATGGAAGGATATGGGATGGATGGGTAGTAGGTAGGTGCAGGATATTGGATAGGGTATTGAACGGTTTGTGTAGGGGTAGATGGAAATGGTGATAAGATAAACATTGACACACACCTTGAAGAGTAGTGGATGGATGGAGGAAAATGGATGGAATATCTTGAGGCTTTGATGTATGAGTGGTATGGATATTGGTACACAAGGACCCAAGATGGATGGAGAAGAGGGTGAAGTATTCAAGGTAATGGATTTTGGTAGATGAGAACCCAAAATAGAGTTAGAAGATGGGATATGTTTTGATGGAGATGAAGTGGAAGACTTTGGAAGCTTGGATGCTAACTTTAATTTTTCCTTTTTGTTCAAGTATTTTAAGAGATACTTGGTAATCTACATAGCTTTTGATTTTCCTTTTCTTTTGGATGATTTAGAATGCAATTCTTCCATGGTGGATTTAGGAACCCATATTTTCTTTGATTTTCTTCTTTTCTTAGTGGACCCTTGTGGTCTCTTAAATATTTCCTTTTTCTTTGTATTCACATGCCGATTATACTGGATATAGTGATCTTCATATATAAATGGATTCTTGAATTTATGATTTCTTTGTTGCACATCCAAATTGCTTCCAAAATACTTGGTAACTATGGATGAATATGGATGATATGGTTGGTTTAGATGGAGGGGTTGATAAGGAGAGTTCAAGGATTCTTGTCTTTTTTGATCTTGATAGGGGATAGGGTAAGCAAATGAAAAACTAGTAGTGATAGGCATGGTGGATGGAGGGATATAAGGACCTAATATAGACAAAAGGTTTGATAGTTTCAACTTTGAGATATAGAGACCAAGGATGGATTTGGAAGATGGAGAAGGCTAATACTTATGTGAAAATGGAGGGGGATTATTTGTGTGAGGGATATCAACATATGTAGAGTGAGATGCATGAACAAGGCTATTTTCTTTAGAATTCATCTTTATACAATTAGATGCATGATTAGCTTTCATAGGAGAAAGTTTGATAGATCAAATGAAGCTTGAGGAGATTTATTGTTACAGAAGGGATTTGGAGGAATTATGGTTTATTGAGGTGGATATGGAGTGGTATGGTAAGGATATGATGGGATTCTATGATATTGACAAGGATCTTTAGATGGCGTATAAAGGGTAATTTTCTCTTGATTTTCAATAGGCTCATTAAAGATGGTGGAAAGGATATCTTGATCTTTCTTGGGAGGTGGATAAGATATAGGAGGTGTAAAATTTTATTCTCAAAAGAAATGGAAGGGGATGGTGAAATCATCATGGGACTCTTGAGATATGTAGCTTTGGTCAATTGTTGGATAAGGATGGATGGTATCTTGATCTTGATCATTACTGATATTTGTTTCTTCACACTTTGGATTGTCCTCTTGACATGGAGCCACTTCTAAGGATGAGGTAGGAGTTTTCATCTACATGAGGGATTATTGAAAGGATAATGGAGTATCATTTTGAGTAGGCATGATAGTTGTTGAAGAATATGGAAGCTTTAGGTCTATGATCTTTGAACCCTAAAAAAGATTTGCAATCATATGCAGATTAGATTGGATATCTTTTAGAGTTAGTCCTTGAGAATAGACATAGTTAGCATGAAAATCATTAGGTTCTTTGTTTGATGGAGGGAATTTGGATATATTTACTTCTTTATAATATGAATTAATGTTGGAAGAAGTGGAATCTATGCGAGACCCATTACTAGACATAGGTTAATGATTTAGATCTTTCTTGAGACTAGTATCTTCATTAGATGATTCATTAGGATTTTTAATTTCAATTATGTTATCATCTATGATATCTTGGATTTTGTGTTTCAAATCTATGCAATTTGACTTTTTATGCTCATGATGTTGATGATATGTACATTAGGAACTCAAGAATGAAAGTCCACATGAAGTGAATTGAGGCAATGTGATGAGATTGCTTTCAAGGAGTTCTTCCAATTTTGATTCATAAGATTGTCCTAGGGGAGTAAATGATCTATCCAATGGACATTTAGATGCACTTGTGTTCACCAAATATATGAGATACAAGATCATGATCATTTGATTTTTTGTTTTCAAATGATTGATAAACAAGAATTTCAACAGAATCTGATGTAACTTCGTCTTCATTCTCTTGATCAAAGATAGGATGGTCATGAAGTTGTTCTTGATCAAATATGGGTTTGTTGTTCTTAGATGCCTCTTTGTTTGAAGAAAATGGAAGTATGGATGGATCATGAACATATAGAAAATGAAATATTGATCTTAATGAGGATTTGTTGAATGGTGTATCCTTTTCTTCCTTGAAGTCTTGAATTTCATTTTTTAAAGATTGAATTTTTTTTATAGGGCTGCAATAAGGATCTCTTATTTCTCATTGTTAAGACCATAAGGTTTAGCCCATTTTTTTGTATCCATTGTAATATTCTCTTGATGTGCTTGCTTAGAATATTGAAGAGAATGTATGATGAATCAATTGATTGTCTGATAGGTGTTGAAGTAAAAATTGGCGTGCTGATTTAGTCCAAGATCAATGATGATGAAAACAAGATAACGCCCAACTAAGAAGGAGATGAAAATGACTCCAATCTGAGTTAAGGTTAACAAAAATATAGTTGCTACCCAAAATAAGGATAGCACAGACAAATAAGATCAAACTAATGGTGATAGACTGATCAAAGAACTATAACAACAAACCAGGACTCACGACAGCAGAAGTCAGACTACCAACAAATTATTTCCAACAAAAATAACTAGGATGAACTCATAGTTCTGAAATCAGAACTATAGAAGACAACACAGAGCCTAACCAGAGGTTTATGATCCTGACTCATATGATAAAGGATAGGAAAATCCAGGAGAAACTATGTTTGTCACTGGGAAGTTTGTGTTTTTGATGTTTAGTTTGAAATTTGTTGGGTTTTCAGTTTTATCTTATTGTTTCAGTTTTAGAAACACAAAAAACACGCTTGTAAAAATCAATGATCCAAACGCATGATAAACCTAAGAAAGTTGGCTGAGTAAGAAAAAAATTTCTCACAAACTTAGGTACACACCCAAGAGCTAATCAGAATATGGTCAATACCAGTCACACAATGGGTCTAGTGATGTCATATTATCTGACTCCAAATTCTAATGGGGGCACAATATGGTGAGTGCCTTGGGGGAGTTACTATCTCCCTTGCACTTAGATTATCCAATTTCACGGGTGAACCAGGTGGTTCTACTCTATGGATTCTAGTAAGGGTCTTTGTTTGGATATATCTTCTGCGTCCATGCAATCGTGTTTTAGGAGTATATCCCCACAAAGCACCTTAGCATAATTAGTCATATAAACATGATTGAGGCCCTAGGGCCCTACTATGTGTTAGGAGAGAGATGAGTATAAGCTCAAATGGTATCTAACTTCTGAGGCTTTGGCCCCAAGAAGTAAATTTGATTAACGTGAGTTGGAGTGGTGTGGCTTAAACCTTGTTCTCATGTGGGTCATTCTATGAGGGTGAGTATTTTTTCCTACTCAGACGGGCCCATCTAAAAGGTATGCATGGAATAAAGTAGAAAATCTATGAGAGTCTGGATTTTTTATTTTCCCCCAAAGGGGAAGAGAGTATACTTTTCTATCTTTTCACCTTTCTTAGATACACCAAATAGTTGTTCATTTTAAGAAGTCTTAAATGTGAGGTTCCTAGAAAAGAAATTAATGAAAAACATAAAGTTCAGTTGTTTCTCCTTAGGAAACCTACATGAAACAAAATCATTAGTCTTGGCTTTTATCTCTCTGACACGTGTCTTTCACAAAAGGTCTAGATTTTTTCCAAATTCTTTTGACGAAACAACATGCACAAATGCATTAAGCTGGTGAAAATCCATAGAGAAAAAAAATCAAGCTAACAACGTTAGTGAAATCCAATCAAAACCTAGAAAATAGTGCAAATCTTGTTGTATTATCAATTTAAAATGCAAAAACACATGTAATCTACAAAAATGGCATGAAAGCTAAAAATAAAAACATACATCCTACAAAAATGACATGCAAGCTAAAAAGAAAAACATGCAATCTATAGAAATGGCATGTAAGATAATAAAAAAAATATATGAAACCTACAGAAATGACATGCAATCTAAAAATAAAATATGCAATCTACAAAAATGACATGCAAGCTAAAAAAAATATGCAATCTACAGAAATGACATGCAAGCTGAAAAATAAAATAAACAATCTACATAAATGACATGCAAGCTAAAAAGAAAAACATGCAATCTACAGAAATGACATGCAAGCTAAAAAGAAAAATATGTAATCTATAGAAATGACATACAAGATAAAAAAAACATACAACCTACAGAAATGACATACAATCAAAAAATAAAAACATGCAATCTAAAAAAATGATACGCAAGCTAAAAAAAAATATGCAATCTACAGAAATGACATTCAAGCTAAAAAACAAAACATACAATCTACAAAAATGACATGCAAGCTAAAAAGAAAAACATGCGATCTACAAAAATGACATGCAAGTTAAAAAGAAAAATATGCACCTACAAAAATGCATCCTAGAAAAATGACATGCAATCTAAAAAGCAAAACATGCAATCTACATAAATGACATCAAGATAAAAAGAAAAACATGCATCCTATAGAAATGAAATGCAAGAAGAAATGATGAAATGCACTAAAATATGATGCAAATTTGTTATAAAAGTGATAGCACAGAGATAGAACGCACTGAAACATAACTCAAAGGTGCTAAAAGAATAATAGACAAAAGATAGAAGAAATTTTAAAACTTGCTCCGTGCTAAAACAGAGATGAAACATGTTGTAACAAAGATAGCATGTGTTGAAACAGAGCTGATACACATTGTTTTACTTGCAAAATTAGAGTACGAATAGAATCCTGAGATTTACAAAATTAATTCAAACATGAGGAAAGAAATGGATGTTCTGCCCCACGGTGGGCACCAGAAATGTGCTTGTGAAAAGTGACCTCTAAACTACGCAGACACTTCAATAGATCATTACTTGATTAATTTAACAAATTATTTGACTGAAAGAAAAGAAGACTAATCTAAATCAATCTATTACCTTCTATTAGGCATGAGTATGAGTTTTCTCTCAGATAATCGCAAACCTAGTGACTTGACATTGTCTAATGAAGGATTTGAAACTAAGATTAATCTATTGATGCAAATGTAAAAGAGATTGATCCAAATTGATTAGTATAATTCATTTTAAGAACCCAAATAAAAAATTCCTAAATTATGGATTGAAAAATTCTTTGAAAACAAGTAAATATGCAAATACTAAATGCTTTAAAACTTCAAATACAAATGATAAGCGAAAATAGTGTAATAAATCTACTAAAAAATCAGGATCCTTTGTGAGGAAAATTAAGCTCTTTTTTATAGAAAATCTCTCTCGAATCGACGATTGAGATTGAAATTTGAAAGAAAGACAATATTCAATTAAAAGAAGCATAATATACGTGCCTAGAAGATCATTAGTTGAGAGATCCGGTTAATTGAACTAACTGATCAATCATTTAGGAAACTTCTAAAATTAGTTTTTAGTTAATTGGACTGTTTCCAAAATGAGAAATAGAAAACAATTAGTTAATTGAACAAAATAAATTTGTTTCTAATTTGATGTTTAGTCAACTGAAATGATGACATAATATGCATTTTTTGAATATTTAAATTATTTAAATGCCCTTTTTACTCAACTTATTAATATTAATTCCTTTTTAAATTTAATTGGCAATTAGCTATTTATTTAATCAACATACTAGGATATTAATTAAATAAATAACATAAGGTGTATTTGCCAATATTTTGTAATTTAGGAATTAATTAATTAATCAAGTGAAATGATAAATAAGGACCTATGGTTTAGGTCATATCATACTGAAGATGATGAATCTCCTTTAGGTTTAGGACTTAGGATGATCAAGATTTAGGGTTTTCTTGATAAGAGATTGAGATTGGGGGTCTAGGGTTCGGTTGACCATTTTTAGGTCATTAAAATATCTACCATGAAGAATTCAATTAGGACATCACCTTTTGGACACATACTCACTATATATGAATAATTCAGTGTGCCAAGTGGTGGTCTCTCCGGTTCACATTCAATATTTTTCTGGAACACTTTTTTGACAGGATTTACATGTGTTTGGACATGTCTAGATACAAAATAAATGAAAAGGCTAACTTTTCTTGCTGATATCTTTCAATCCTACTGTTGTCAAGAAAATCTATTTGATGTCCATACTCTCGTATCAGGATTAAACATGTATGTGTTTTTTCATGACTCAAAGTGGTTGTTTGATCTATTTTTGAGGCAATTCAAGAGGTTGTTTGGCATGATTTGGTCACCTTGAACAAGATGTTAGAAGCCAATTTTAATGATTATTCATTTAGTGATTTTCGTTTGAGATGCATACAAGGAACTACATGGCTACTGAATAAATAATTTAAATCATTTTTATAATGATTTAGACTTGCAAGAATTTAAGGAGTGAAAAATAATGAAGATATTTAAATCATTTAATTTAAATATGACATATGCAACTAAGTGTTCAAGGAATTTATAAATTTAATCTGGACCCAACTCTTATGGAGTGGAGAGGAAAATCCATTATATCACTAGCATAAAATAAAATTTCAAAAAAACATTCTCTATTGTATTTGCATCCTACGTGGCGGGAAGCCACGACCTTGCAACTGAATGGGGACGTGCTTAGACCAAGTAGCAAACCTGTGATAAAGAGAACCTCAACCTTATCAAATATTTTATTAATTAATTCCCATGTTACCGTATCCTTATGAGGAAAAAGGAACAGTAAGGTGAGGAGCAACAAGCCTGTGACAAACACAAAATATAGCATCAAAACATTAAAATTGTTTAATATTTCCTTCGGGCTAGGGTTAGGGATCAAGAAAGAACCAGAAGGATCATGATAGTGAAAATGGTTGCAGAGAGCATGGATATATTGGAACAACATGAGGATTTAAAGCTAATGAACTAGGTAGGTGCACAACTAAATTGCACAACCCATGTCGTATCTTCATTGTCAATGGCTTGCGATGTTGGAGTATTTCAAAGCAGAGATGGGGCATCTGAATTTACCCATTGCCTCAAAGAAATGTGAACTCATGAACTGCAATGTTGCAGTAAATACACAAGCAATGAGTTTTGTAAGATGGATTTTGAACTTTCAAAGAAAATCAGCTAAAAGATGTCGAATTAAATGTCACGGCCTATGTCATTATCTTTCTTCCCATATTATTAATGGGGCTTCAAAACTGGGTATTGGTGTCTTTCAAAATATTGAATGACACGGTGGTCTCAAGGGATGCAAATATTACAAGATACATGCAAGTGCACTATTGAAAAGGTTTTTCAAAACTTTCAGTTAAATGCACTTGGTAGGTGAGAAACTAAATTCTAAAATATTTAATAACATCCTCCTACCTATGCAGATATTGAAACTAGTGAATAGGGAACATTTAGTGTTCCACGCAATCCCTCAAAGATGTCATTTCAGATCTTTGGAATAGGTTATTCGTATGTGGTCTCAGCAGGAAGCGTGACCGTGGGATGGGAACGAAATAGATAAGTTGACTAATTTTTAGAAACTCCCAATACAGGAGAAACGTGAAAAGTATGGATATATATGCATAGAAGTAGCTTGTTAAAAGAGATAAAAGAATTCTCAATCAGATGTTTGGCAGATATAATACCATAAAAGCTTGTTGAACTCTCCAACAAATGAAAATGGCATTTGATAGGATACATTCAACATATATTTGTTGAAACCTGCAAAGAACATTTTAGAAAATGCAATCAATGGGTAGATAGCCAAATTCTTCAGACTTTACAATGTTTTTTTTTGTGTGCAGTACATGAATCACATATTTGATCATGGACATCAACCAGAACACAATGGAGGAGAGTTTTTTTATCCGATGATGTAGTTTTTTTTTCCTTGTGAATACATTAGAGAAGTTCATAAAAGGTTTGATAGAGTGCTTCAATGATGCCTTGATTACAGGATGATCATTTAATTGATTTGGAAGAAGGATAGGGGGTAGCAGTTAACAGTAATGTGGACCCATAGACAGTGACATGGGTAGTTCAATAGAAAGGGAATCCTAGATAAATGTGTTCTTATTACTTAAAATGGTTACAGAAATAAAACATCATCGAATGCAATGATATTTTGAGCAAGGATTTAGAAACTTTATAGAAAATGCTAGTGGCAGAGTGCATGCAGATGGATATGTTGAAAATTTTAAAACTTGGAAGCAGATACAAGTGCCCCTATAGACATTGTTGGAATTTTTTCTATTAGAGATGTTGGCATTCATTTTTTTCATTGATGTCAACATCTGTTTTAGTCAAATAATTTAGAATTCTCAGATAGAGTGGTTATCACTGGTACATACAAGACTGATAGCTATGTATGAACACTGTATGGCCTTTCATAGCATGTGAGCATGGATCTAGATAAGGGGATGAGCAAAGATCTTATATCTAAGATCGCTTATCTTTATATTACTATTGGCATAAGTTATAGTTGTTTTGGTAGAGACTGGTTATAGAGCAGTGAGAGAGGATTGTGACAGAGTTGATCTCTAAGTTTTGGAGATAACTTGGATGTGAGAAACAATTATGATATGTGAAATTGAGGCGTGGTAGAAGACATTATGAAGAATGTTATCTATGATTCTTGGGTCACTAAATTCTTGGTGACAACATCTGAGGTGTTTGATCTTGCGAAGATCTATTTGTGGTTGAACTCAGTGATGTAACGTGTTTAAAGGATGGTGAGTGTGGATTATGGATCTTGGAGTATAATTGATGATTTTTAATTAATTTTTACTTGTTTAAGGTATTGTGTGTATCTTAGCAAGGGTATATGAAATTATTTATGCATTGGGGAAGTCCTAAATGGCCGAACTAATTGCTTTTTGTAAACTTGTATAAAGGAGAGTTGTTTCTTGATGAGGTAGTGTGGGAGGTATGATGTAGAAGTTGTGAGCTTGTAATTGTGAATTCTACATGATGTAGAGTAGAGATAGTGATTGTAATGAACTTCATTGGAACTGTTTAGAAAAATCAAGCTTTTATTAGTCAGTTCATTGGTTATTGTATACTTCTATATCTATACTTTGGACAATGAGTCCAGAAGGTGGATTTAACCTTCTCATTTGGGCAGTGAGCCTGGGCAATGAGCAACTTATTTCTCTTGACTCCTAACAGTTGATAATCCTAAAGGATAATATTTTTTCATCCGTATACAAAGAAAATATTTTTTGAACCATCGGTAACATGATCACCGAAAGACAGGTTTATAGTACAACCCGACACAATAGTTCACAGAGATCACCAAAAATGTTAAAGTGCAAGTGAACATCGAAACCAGTTTTCACCGACAGACAGTTTACAGTGTAAATTGAGAGCACAATTTATAGTGTAAACCAATAGATGGATTCAAAGAGTAAACCAAAAACACAGTTCACAAAGGAACCTGAGAGCAAAGAATACAGAGCAGCCCAAGCAACAGTCTACCGAGAGACAACTTTAATTCTGAGAAATGTGGCTCTGAGTTACGCGTCAGATAAAACACTTGAGTTTTATATTTATCTTTATGCTTATCTTTAAAACCATTTCTTGAGGGACAAGTAAAACATATGTAATTATTTTAATTTGTCTAAATGATTGAAAACATGCAAACTAGGAGATCAAGGTCAAGTTGTAAACCTTTGATCATAGAGTTTTTTTATTGTAAAGCGTGAAACCTAAATAGGTCAAATACATTGTATAAATAGATGTAGTAATCAATTAGAACTTGATGATTGTAGCCGCAGTAGACATCGATGGATCAGACAGAGAGTTTTATGCAGAAGGACAACAAAAGATGAAATTAGTTATGGAGAAAAAGATTCAAGGCTACTGAGTAGAACAAAGGTATTAATCAATCACTATAGGTGATACATATACATTGTGTACTTAAAGGATCTGTATTCAGCAATTCAAGATTGCATACTATCAGGTCAACAAGTATTTTTGACTAATCTCTAACAATTGTAGAAAATAGAAGAAATCCTTTAAGAAGGTGGATTTAACAATCCTTATGTAAATCTCTTAACCGAGTGCACACTTAACAATGTTGCTAAATATCTTAACCGATTATACCTAACCAGTCTAAAATGTTACTCCTAATAGGGTAAGATCATCAGAAGTGATCACATGTGTAGCCTTAACTGGCACCTTCCATTCTGCAGATAGTGAAGCTTTGTGGGTTTCATCCCCACCACATTTTTTACCTTCTAATAGGGGTTTTCTGCATTAACAATTCTTGTGTCATGTGTACTTACATTTCATGAATGTTTCTATGAATGTTTACATGCAATTAAGTTGTTGTTTTGATATTACATGCATAAGATAGAAAAACCATCAATGGTCGGTAATACAAAAACATAGTACTAATGCTTAATTGATAAAAAAAATTTAAGGGTACTGATTCACCCCTCCCCTCTCAGTACACACCATTCCATTATTCCAAAAAAAGTGTCTGTCCTTTATAGTGATTGTTTATTGTATGTAATAATCAACTTCTAACAAGGCTAAATCTCCTAACTGGGATATAATACTTTTAGTGCATTATTTGTGGGTGCTAATTCCCACCGGGTTTTTTTCCCTTAATAGGGTTTCCTCAACAACAATTTCTTGTGTTATGGTTTTGCTTTTGATGTGTTTATATTTGCATTAAATAATTGGTTCATAAGTTTAAAGTTGAATTATTTGGCACACAACTGATTCACCCCCCCCCCCCCNCTGATTCCCCCCCCCCCCCCCTTAGTTTTGTTGGTGGACTATTATTGCTAACAATTGGTATCAGAGCATGTGGTCCTCTGAGAGAAAGTGTAATAGCTTGAGATGATCTTGAAGATGGTGTTCTATAGGAAGGAGAGTCCAAATTTTGATCCTAAAAATTTTAACCATTGGAAGAACAAGATGAGAACTCGCCTACTCTACTTAGGAATTGATTGTTGGATGATTACAAAGAAGGATGAGAAAATAAATCTTGAAGATGAATTAGAGAAAATGCTAATGATTATGAAAATAAGTTGTTTAGTTGTAATATGGTTTCAAGAGAAACATTGATCAGCATGCTCTCTGAGGGTGAATTCACAAAGGTTAAAGACTTGGATTCTACACATAAAATTTGGACATGACTAGAGGCACTATATGAAGGAGATAAGTTTAGTAAGAAGGCAAAGTTGTAAAATTGGAAGAACAAAATGGAGATTTTGAGAATGCAAGATGATGAAAATGTCAGAGAATATGTACAAAGGGTTACAGAGGTTTTTACAGGCATTAGAAACTCAAGAGACACATATCAAAGAAAAAGTGATCGCAAAGATTCTTAGATATTTGACACCTATCTACAAAACTAAAGTGCAAGTGATAAAAGAGATCATAGCTTTGTCAGGAAACTTCAATAGAGAGGTGTTGATTGCTAATTTTACCACCTTTAAGGCCATAGAGCTGGGAGACACATTACCTAAGGTAGAATCTACATTCAAGGCAACTTTGTACAATGAAAAAAAGACTTTATCAAATCTTATGAGCACCAGTAGAGGAAAAAAGTATGAAGAGCTTGGTGAATTTGCTAATGATTGGGAAAAGATAAAGGAATAGGAAAGGAAACTAGAAGAACTTGTGGCTTTGATTGTAAGATTAGAAAAGATAGGTAATGGTAAATTTGAAGGAAAGTTGCCCTTGAAGTTTTTTTCATGTAATAAGATTGGTCATTTTGCATCTAGATATCCTACAAGGGTTCCTTAGCATAAATCTATGTTTCATATACCTAATTATTCCAAGGATAAGGAATGTTACTATGCTAGTGAAGGTGTGTCTAATGATGATGCTATGGATTATGATGAAATTGGATTCATTTATATTAAAGATGACAATCCTATTCATGAAGAAAGATCCTTAGTTTCACATGTTGAAAAATGAATTGTATGGATTGAAACAAGAACCTAGAGCATGTTATGCTCGGTTAGACAGGTATTTACTACATCTTGCTTTCAAAAAATGTAGTGTAGACAATAACTTGTACTTGAGAACTAGTAAATATGGAATCTTTATTGTTGAAGTCTTTGTAGATGATATTATTTTTGGAGGTAATGAATAAATGAGTAAGAAGTTTTTTGAGGAAATGAAAAATGAATTTGAAATGTTTATGAATGGTGAAATGAAGTTCTTCCTTGGTTTGCAGTTTATTCAAGAAAAACATGGTATTTTTATCTCTCAACCCAAGTATCTTAAGGAATTATTGAAATTTTTTGGAATGGAAGATTGTAAACCTATTCAAAGACCTATGATTACTAGTTGCAAGCTTACTACTATTGATGAATCTCAAAGTGTTTTTTAGGCAAAGTACAGATCTATTATTGGAGGTTTATAATATCTAACTCACACTAGACCAGACATTACTAATGTAGTTGGAATTGTTACGAGGTTCCAAGAAGATCCTAAAGAGACTCATCTTTCTACAGTCAAGAAGATATTTGGATATCTAACAGGAACACTTGAATATGGTTTATGGTATAAAAGGTCTGATGATTTTACTTTGCATGCTTATACTAATGTTGATTGGGAAGAAATTTTTTATGATAGGAAGAGAAAAAGTGGTGGTGCATTTTTCCTTGGAAAGAGGTTGTTTTCATGGTTAAGTAAGAAGAAGGATTGTATAGCTCAGTCTACTATTGAATCAAAGTATGTTGTTACTGCTATAAATTGTACATAGATTATGTGGATGAAGCAGATGTTGAAGGACATTGGGAATACCTTTGAAGAGCCAGTGGTTATACATTGTGATAATACAAGCACAGTGAACATGTCAAAGAATACTATTATGCATTCAAAGACCAAACACATTTCAATCAAATACCACTTCTTGAGAGAAAGGGTTGTAGAAAAGAAAATTATATTAGAGTACATCATTACAAAGGAGAAAATAGAAGATATATTCACAAAACTTTTGTCAAAATAAGCCTTTGAGTATCTTAGAGGTATGCTTGGGGTGATAACCCCTCCTTGCAAGAACTAAATGATGCATAAATACATCATTATAGTAGCTATTAGAGCTATATCATCACCTGGACTTCATGCTTGGATGCACTCCTCAGGAGGAGCGATTGCAGAACACAACATAGCACATTTGTGTGATCAAGCGCCTGGTTGTTCTAGGCATGAATATTTGAAAAAGCTACACCTTGTAGAGGTGGGATAGATAGAGAAGGATAATAGCTATGACACCCTTTTCCATTAATGTCAAAGGGGGAGAGATACAAGTGGAAAATCCCTACTATTTTAGGGGGAGCTGTGAAGAGGATATTGAGAAGATTATATTGAGAAGGATACTTTTGGGTTGATGAATTTTCACATATGTTTCCATCATTTCCAAAGGGGGAGATTGTTGGCATTTTTTCTGTTAGAAGTGTTGAAATTCATGTTTTTTCATTGATGTCAACATATGTTTTAGTTAAATACTTTATAAGTCTCAGATAGACTAGTTATCACTAGTATAGACAAGACTGACAGACATGTATGGACATTGTACGGTCTTTCAGAGCACACCAGCATGGATATAGATAAGGGGGTGAGCAGAGATATTATATCTAATATCACTTTTATTTATATTAATTTTGGCATAAGTTACATTTGTTTTGGTAGAGACTAGTTATAGAGCATTGATAGAGGATTGTGAAAGAGTTGGTCTCTGGGTTTTGGAGATAACTTGGATGTGAGCATGAGTTATGATATGCAAGCTTGAGGCATGGTATAAAAAATGTTGTAGAATTTTATCTATGATTCTTGGGTCACTGAGTTCTTAGTGCCGACATCCAAGGAGTGTGATCTTGTGAAGATCTATTTGTGGCCAACTTCAATGATGTAACGTGTTTAAAGGATGGCGAGTGTGGATTATGGATCTTGGATTATAATTGATGATTTGTAATTGATGTGTACTTTTTAAGGTACTGTGTGTATCTTAGCAAGGTTTTATGTAATTAATTATGCATTGGGGAAGTCTTAAATGACTGACCTAATTGCTTATTGTAAAATTTTATAAATGAGAGTTGTTTCTTGATGAGGTAGTGTGGTAGTGTGATCTGGAAGCTGTGAGCTTGTAATTGTGAAGTATTCTAGATGTAGAGCAGAGATAGTGATTGTAATGAACTTCATTATAACTATTTAGGTGAAGAAAGTTGGTATCAATCATTTCATAGGTTATTATATACTTCTATATTTGTACTTTGGACGGTGAGTCCAGAAGGTGGATTTAACCTTCTCATTTGGGCAGTGAGCCTCTTATTTCTCTTGAATCCTAACAGGGTCTTTCATTTAATAGGGATTGTGATTGTATGTAATAATCAACTCCTAACATGGAAACAATACTTTTAGTGTATTATTTTTTGGTGTTAATTCCCACTGAGGTTTTTCCCTTAATAGGGTTTCCTCAAGATCAATTGCGTGTGTTATGGTGTGTCTTTTGATGTGTTCAGATTTTCATTGAATAATTGGTTCATAAGTTTAAATCTGAATTATTAGGCACACAATTGATTCACCCCCTCTCAGTTGTGTTGGTGGACTATTATTTCTAACAGACATATCTACAAAATGGGGAATCATATGATGTGAAAGAAAATTGTAAACAACACAAAATATGTGGTCTCGTGGTACAAAATGGGTTTATTGAAAATTCTTATAAGCTTTCAAAGAAGCGTAATTTTATAGACCTCCTGAATTTTTAGAGACTATGCATGAAAAAAAAATTGTCGAAAGGCTTGGAAACTCCTAGTAGGGATACTTCACATGTGTAAAGATATACAAAAAACCTTTACCAATATACTCACTATGTGTGCATGAGAAAATAGTTTTAAAGGAGGAAAAATAGAGTGTCAATGTAATAAATATGGAAGAGGATTTATTTAAAGGATATATCAGATATTTTCACAAAAAAGGTGGGGAATTGTTTTGGTCAAGTGCTTAAAATTATGAAGTGGCATAGTTTTATTCAAAGATGGAATGACTATGAGTAATTATATATAAAAGCAAATGTGAAATGTTTATTGCAAAGATAAAATCTTTGTTTGATATTTTTCACAACAAAATTATTATTGCAAACATTTATTCCTAGAAGTAAAATTTTTTTAGAAAGGGGAAAATTGTTTTCACACTTGGCAGAGCTAGATGTAATCACATGGTGGATTGTTTTTACCATAAGGGTATTATGTTCCAAGGTTAAAATCTGAATCTATAAAGAGTATTTTCAACAAGTGTGAATTTTACTCACATGATTACGAGGGGGATATGTTACAATATTATATATTCATGGGAATGATGGGAAAGGTTGAAAATGGAGTTGTAGCCCAGTAAGAACATAGCAATAGAAATTAGTTTTCACCCTGAGAGTGAAATGTTTCATGGATATAAAGGGAGAAATAAAATGAAAAGATTCTACAATGATATTAATCAATAGTTATAACCGGGTGAAAAAGGAAGTTGCTGGTGAAAACATACTCATGGGAAAACTAGGGTAAGAGGTAAGAGAGGACAAAAAAATTCACTTCCAAAGGTAATAATAATAAAGAGGAGATTTTTATTAACTAATGAAGTATTTTGTTTTAGGTCGTAAAGGATATTTCTAAAATAGAATCATATATTTTGAAAAGAGGTTGGAATTGAGTGCAAAATTCAGTTCAAAGAGTGACAAATGAAGATATTTTCAAATCATTTGAGGAGTATCAGTAAGTGATTGAGAAGTGAAGAGGAATATGCTAGGTGTAGATAGAAGGATGCAAATCAGATTTTTGGAGAGGACAATGTCATCACCAAAATAAATAAGGAGACTTTTATTCTTCTATATCTTCTCTTTCTTTTATTTTTGAAAGGGTTCCAGTAGTAGTTCTATTTTGAACAACAAGGAAATAGGGTAGAAGCTTGTGTACATTTTAGTATTATAAGAGTTTCAAATATTAGTGTAATTTATTTGTTTTGATAGTAGTAGGTAGTTTAATTTTTGTTTAATGGATATGTGTGATGCTATTGATATCTCCAAAATGGAAACCAATATTTTCAAGGCCATAATAAATCAAGGATTTGCATGGTTTTCATTGTACACTTATTGTAATGAGATTTTAATTGAATGCTTTTGTTTAAGGACCAGATTAAAAAAAATTCAGTTGAATTGTAGGGGTATTTGTTGGAATTGATTCTATTATTGTTGCTGACATTCATGTTTTGTCACCGATGTCAACATATGTTTTTATGAGACTAAATGGACTAGTTATTATTGTTGCCCAGTTGACTGACAAAAGTGTACCAATATTGTACGGATGATTCAGAGCATGAAAAGATAGGGATGTGTACATGGATGTTTTTTGATATTATGTCTAAGATTGCATGGCTATATTTTGTAGATAGAGATGTCAGAATAACTGAGAGGGGGGTGAATCAGTTAGAATCAATTTCCTCACAAATTATCCTATAGTCCCAAATTTATCCAGATGTATACCAAAATACATTCAAATAAAAAACACAGCTCATTGAAAATGTATTATGTAATTTCAAAATTTTTTGTTAGGTTGTCTACCGAGTATCAATAAATTAATACTGTGATTACCAATCTAGGTCAATAAAGTAAAGTGTAAAGTAAAATAACAATCCATAACATTCATGCATATTGACACATAGATTTTTAACATGGAAGCCCTGCTAAGGGAAAAACCACCAGGGAACGGTAACCCAAAATATTTTCACTCTTATGAAGTGAGATCGGTGAAGAGCCAACCCTGTTAAAGGTTACAATGCACACTATTAAATCTGACCTTGTTAGAGTATTTAAAACTAATAGTTCTCTCTTGACCATGCATTCACTATGGGGTCAACAAGAAAACACTCAACATTCTCTAAATTTTATGATAAGGACTTCATTGTCCTACTCGGTTAAAATATTTATCTGTAATAATGGCTAAACTGATACAGTAGTGATCTGATTCAAATATAACTCTATTTTGTAGATATTTAGATCTATGTTATGTACATAATACCTCTGACCAATTTGTACTTCTTCATTTCATCTCATACTTCATACTTTTTTTGCTCAGTAATCCTCTTTCCTTTATCGCTCAATGATGTCTGCAGAATAATGTTTGGTTCTATCTTTAACCAGTTTGATCAATCATGCATAAGTTCGCATGTATGCACTTAAGGTGTAGCATGTATTTCATAATGAATCGCTTGTCTCTTATATAAACATCATAGCTCATTTAATTTTCATCCCTCAAATCTTTCAATTTAATCTCCATCATTCACTATCCCACTTGATCCTTCCTCATAAATTGTGTTATAAACACGTTTCAATCTTTGTCATCCGATCTTCCTTGAATTTTCATAACTGTTTAATCAAATAACAAACTTTATATTTTACCTTAAAATCATTAATTTCCAGCTCAGCATCCTATTCAGACTCAATTGGAATTAATTGCTCGGTCTTAGTATTAATTGTGTTGTGTCGGCGATCCCTATCTTGGTTATCACTATGCTCGGTATACACTATCTTTTTACTCGGTTATTCCTATCTCTCGGTGTATACAAAACTCTTCATTTACCGACCATAAAAACATTATTTTTTTCTAGATCTTCAAATCATAACAAATTTTTTCCACCATAATAATACTCAAATAAATTGGCATTAATGGCAATACATTAACTTATAATATTTATCATCACTTCTGCAACTTGGTTGAATATCAGCAAATGACTTCAAACATGTAATCAGTTGTAGTTCATCAATGTCTCCCTTTAGCATTGATGGAAACACAATATGAAATATGCAATATAAAATGCCATATAAAAAAATACAAAACTTTTGCTCTAAAACTGCAAAAATTTTGCATCTCTCCTTGGTTTTATTATAAGTTGTGTCAGTATAAAAAAAAATTTCACCATGCAAACTCTCCCTGTAGTTTTGATGTTTCATATCTGGAATCTCTCTATAGATTAGATATGTCTTTGCTCTCCCTTTCTTTGTACTCCCTCAATGAGTAGATATTCCATCAATCAACTCTCTCCCTTAGATGGATAGCTATTTCATTAATAAACTCTCTCCCTTTTACAAAAATGCCAAAAAGAAAATATGCAGCTCTTCAGTAGCCAAAAATGAATATCTCTAATTTTCAGTGTTGTAGGTACCTTTTAGTATATGAATATGTCTATGTCAGTCTAGTTCAGCTTTTCATCAACATGATTAATATTCATATTTCATGTAGGTTGATGAAACCTCCTAACC
>MU227134.1:3833093-3858300 GCA_018584345.1 Thuja plicata
ATATGCTTTGTTTTTGCATGCATCACAGGATTCTTTGAAATATTGATAGTACTTGTATTATCACAATAAATCATCACTGGATCAGTGATCTCTTCATTCATTCCTTTCAACGTTTGGTTTATCTATGCTATGTTAGATCCATTTGTAGCATCAACAATATACTTTTCTTCTGCAGTTGATTGAGATATGCATCCTTGCTTCTTCCTTATCCAAGTAACTAGTATTTCTCCAATAAATAATGCTCCACCAGTAGTGCTCTTTCGATCATCTATGTTCCCAGCCCAATCAACATCAGTATAAACTTTCAATTCAAATTTTCCTTCTCTTTTATACCATATTCTATAATCCTCAGTATTCTTCAAATATCTAAAAAAAAAAATTGGTCGGTTCTATTAAGGTATCAAAAAAAAGGCAAGTACCATGACTCAGGGATTGGACATCCGACCAAGTAGCTATCCTCCTTTATAGAAACTCATTTAATTTATCAACCCAGGGACTTATTACTTGAAATGGGTCGGAAAAGTATATGCACCAAGGATTCTTACTCAGACCATGCTATGGCTATAGGAAACAAATTTCTTCTGAAAGGAAACTATTCTATAGCTGTAAAGAATGCTGGAAAGGAAATGCAAAAGTGAAAGCTCTTGAAGGAACACTAAAACTTGGAAAAAAAAAGACTTGAGAACACAATTATAATGCTTCAATAGCTCTACCACTTTGGCTCCAGGAAGTACTGGACTATACTGTGGCTTTGGCTGCAGGAACTATGTTAACACCAGAATTATGATACCAAGATGCAGGAAACTTGAACTATATGCAAATGATCCTAACTAGCTAACATAGATTCCTCACCAAGTGGGCCCTCTTGAGTGAGTATCCAAACTCAATTATACTAAACTTTAGATTAACACTTCATTTTCTATTGATCAAAAATGAATTACAATATTCAACTGTAAAGAAACAGAATGTAAACTATATCTGATAATGCCCTTCTTCTCACACAGGAGTGGGGCTTCATTTAAAGAAGGAAAAAATCTAATTGTTATCTAATCATGCCATGGAGATAGACAAATCTTTTATTACAATCTTATTAAAATGAAAGGAAACTATAAAACTGGAGATAGAATAGATCCATGAAAGAGGAAATAAATGCTTTTGACAACAAATCCAACTTCCCACTCTTTCCTAGGTTTCCTCAGAGAATTTATTATGATGCATTGGTCTTAGCTCAACTGATGCTACCTCGATCACCCTGGATCCACTTGTTGGTGTTGCACTTGAGGTTTCTTCGTGCGCCTGCTATTAGATCAGGTCGAGCATCCAATGCATGGGCACATTTTACCTAGTCAAGGAAACAGTTGATAAATCAATGCATTGCACTCTAGATGTTAGGATAGAGATATTTATGATAATAAACACCAAGATACACATACATCATTCATGTTAAACAACCAATTCATTTCACAGAGACATAACCATAATTCCAAAATAAGTAATATAGCATTTTCATCCAAGCGTAGCATATTTAAGTGTTTTTAACCACAAAATAGGTCTGGTGGCAGCATGCCACATAATAGAAAATATAAGTAAAAACTATGATGAAAATTATTATGAAAGCAGGGAAAAGATCCTAGTAAAAGCTATCCTAGGGCTTCTAAAGTATGGCATTAATAAACCTTATCATTTCTTCCCCCTATGAAGATTAATGCCTATCCTTGGGCACTGAAACATTTCTGATCTTCACAAGTACTTGAAGATCTCCTTCCTAAGTCTCAGCGCTCATGGATGTTCCCACATGCTAGTAATATCCATTGGTGCGCTCCATTTTAATTTGTTGACTCTTTTCCAATTGGTCATCTACTTCATTATCAACATAGTTGTATAGTGGACACAGGAGAAGAGGAGGATGAAAGGAAAGTGGAATCCATCTCTCAGGTTGAGGTTTCCTTCCCAAGATTATGTACCATTGGACTCTCTGCATTGCAGCTCTTAGGTTGATAAGGTTGTGAGGTTCATCCTTTTTTAGTGTCAATGTTAATCTATCCCACCTCTGTCTCAGTCCCTCTATTGCTTTGTTTACATCTGATAAGGAGAGTCCCTCAAATACTGCAAATAATTCTACCCTATTACCCATAATCCTCTTTCTATGGGTAGAGTCCTTCATTCCATACACTATCTACATCCAATCATAGTACAACCTATGGGGACTACCACTTTATGGTCGTAAGGGGAGTGTAACAGTTTGTTCAATTCCCCTATATTTCCTTAATTATTCCCCATAGTTTATCTCATTATTAGACCAAGAGATTAAACCAAATAGGTGAATATCTCCAATAAATAACAAAGGATTCCAATTAGTATCAAAGGGAACATCATAATTGTGCAAGTAGAGTTCACATAACAAATTTCGAATACAATCCGGTGATTGGTCATATGCAGCCACAAATTCCTGTGGTGAATCTATACTTGTGTGTAGATCCCTAAAAATCCTCATTAATTTATACATGAGAAATTGTTCCTTTAGAGACAAGGCATAGACCCTAGGAGAAGGTATGCATTCTATTAATTGAAAAATTAGGTCTGTAACTGAATCTAACTTTCTCTATAACATTTGTATCTCTTGTTGTTTTCTTCCTATTTCCCTTTTTAACCTATCTCTTTCCAATTCCCACATTGACTTTTCATATTGCATTTGCATAAATTAGTCAATGGAGATGGAATGAAGTTTTATCTAGTTCTTTCTTATTGGAGTGACCTTCTTTGTTGCTATTGTTGCTATGCTGAGAAGAAGGCATATTTACTACTTCTGTATGTTCTATTTCCATGCATGTTGTTTCTATGCTCACTGCCTCTATGTCCATTTCATTGGCTATAGGATCTATTTATATAATGTCTAGACACTCTATACATGGGCTCCTTGCTTGTGGTTGTTCCTTTAAATAATCCTCAATTGGATCTTTAGGAGATGAACTAGTCATTACAGGTGAGTCTATTTTGTCTACTTGTTATGTGCTCAAATGAACACTTCATCATGGAGGAGTCTCCATAGACGTGGCATAGTGCTTTTGTGATGTCTGTTGTTTCTTTAGAGGTATGGTTGTAGGAGAAACATGTTTTTCAGATAAAATGAGAGTTTCTTCCCCTGTATCTGCATCTAGCTTCACCTTGCCCTTCTCTTTCCTCCAGGCACTCTATTATTGCTTGTGGAGTATGTAAATCCATATAACCCTTAGTTTCACCGCCCCCTAGGCTAGGGTTTGGTTTACCAGAAGTCATTTTCTCTGCTTTAGCCTCCAAAGAAAAAGGAATTTTATGCAAGGTTTCTGGAATAATGGTTTCATCCTTATCAGGTGTGACCTCATCAAGGGCATTTTCTTGTGTTTCTTAAATTCCATGTTGTGGCCCTACTCCTCATAACTATACATGGGGTGTGGTGATAAACTCATCCCAAGTCATACGAGAGTTATCCTGTAAATATCTTTCTACCAGGAGTTTTACCAACCCATGGTGAGTAGCTACATTCAATTTCCCCTTCATAACCTCTTCTGATCTCAAATTTGACAAAGAATACAAAAAATTAGCCACTATTACAAGGCAGCCATGTCGTAAATGACTCAACAGTTTGAAATATGCAGTATGCAAGTATTAAAATCATCCTTTGTAAGTAATGTACCATATGACATGGATAGCTATTCAAGGGTAATCTTATGGAAGAGATGTTCTCTTTGTCCCCTCTCTACTAGACTCCAATACAACATCTGTGGGCAAGGAAAACTTGGCCCTGGCTGCTCGTGCATCATGTTCATGTGGAAAAAATTCACCTGTAGCGGGAAGTCCTGAGACTTCCATAATCCATGCTTCTAAAGCCTTCCACCCTTAACCCCTTTACATAGGCAAACCCATTACTGTAAGTGTGCAATAATTCCAAAGTCACTGCCTCATTGTAACCACATAACCTGACAAAATACATAAGCCATCCCACATGATTAAAGACTTGGACAATTGTCTAATCCTGCAACAAGGATGAGTGATCCCCTAGCTCATGGCGTATTGGTTGCCAACCCATGTTTACTAAGAAACTTTGTAGCCCAAAAACTCAAATCACTACAATTTTCTCTACAACTGCCAACGAATTTTTCAAAATTATGCATTTTGTATCCTTAATATTCCTTACCTTGTGTTTTGCCCTATATTTTGCCTAATCTTAAGGCTAGATAAAGTTGGTGAGTGCTTGGTTTGGTTTTCTGGGGACTATAGTAGAGGAGAATTTGAAAAACTAGAGTTGGGAATGTGAGTTGGGTGTTTGAAAAGAAAAAATTAGTAGAGAATTTTGTATACTTCTAGGTTGTCACATCAATTAAATTGAAATGAATGTGAAGCATAGCTTAAGCGAGGTTAATTATGGAAAAACATGAGTTAACGAACTGCCCCCTATGAAAATGGTGACAGGTGTCCTCACATGTGTGGTTATAAAGTACAGTAGCACTTGGATGAATTACTAAATTAATTACAATGTAACATATAATAATTTCAAGTGAAACAAAAATATTGCAAACAATAAAGGAAGGTGTACCTGGAGAATAATCATGCGTAAATGCCTAAATCTGGAAAGCTCAGATGATGTGTGCTAAGGAAAAAGTAATGAGTGGCATAATAATGATGGGACGCGTGACTGAATATGGTAGAAAAAGTTGATGGGATATGATGTGATGGTTGCGTTATTGCAGAAAAAGAGATTTTTGCGGGAAACAAAATTTTTATTATGACTATTTTTTAATGAAGTCAAAGAGATGACTGGAGTGAAAATTCACTCTGTTCGGCTGCAAGAAAGTCTTCAGTTGGAGGAGGTCCATTGGATATAAGAAAGTCTTTAGCTGTAGGAGGTTCATTGGTTGTAGGATGTTCGAACGTGGTAGGATGAAGATGAAATTTGTGTAGGAACTCGATTTTAGTGGTTGGCTTATGGTACAGACGGAGTCTGACCATTCACCAGTAACTTGAAGCGCACAGGATCAATTGTAGAAAATTGGACTGCACCATTAGAAAAAACTTTATTTATGTTGATAAACCTCATAAGGACAAGCCAATGAGTTGTAAGCTTACCTTGATTTTATTGAAACCAAGAGTCATATAGAAGTACCCAGTCACCAGTAACAAACTATTTATTTTGTATATGTGAGTCATGTCATTTCTTGCATTGTAGTTGAACTAACTTTGGGTTCTATAAAGCTTCCTTTTTGATTTCATCTAGATAATTAAGCTGCAGGAGTCTTTCCTATTGGGCTGCAGGAAGATCCAATTTGAGCTATAATGTTGTTCATAAAGTTTTATGCTCAAATTCTATGGGCATTATAGCAGTCTTGCCATACACCAACTCAAAGGGTGTGAAACCTATTGGTGTTTTCCATGTGGTGCAGTAATCCCACATAGCTTCATGTAATCTACTACTCCAATTTGTCTTGTGTAACTAAACTTTCTTAGTTAGGATGGCCTCAATCTCCCTTTTGGTTATCTCTTCTTGACCATTCGCATGGGGATGATATGGACTAGATTTCCTATGGAGAATGGTGTATTCCTCCATAAGTGCAGTTATCAGATTAGAAGTGAACTGAGCTCCCTGATATGTGACTAGTTCCCATGGAACACCATACCTACTAAATATTTCCTCATATAAAAATTGTGCAACCCTCTTATCCCTAGCATGCTTCATAGCCTGCACTTCCACCCATTTAGTGGCATAATCAGTGCAAACCAAAATGTAAGAGTTATCATTTGATTGGGGATTAATTGGTCCCACAAAATCTATTCCCCATTTATCTAATGGAGTGACTATTACCTGAGGAAATAGAGGCATTTCATCTAATTTGGTGGGTCATCCCATTGACTAACATCTATCACATTTGTGGGTGTAGTTGGTTGCATCCTTATATAGAGTTGGCCAGTAATAGCCAATATTGAGTATCTTCATGGCTGTCTATTTGGCTGAAAAATTTCCACCATAGGATTCATCATGGTAGGAATGGAGGATATCATATGTTTCATCCTCACAAATGCACCTTTGCAGAATCTAATCAGGTCCAGTGTAGAAGAGACAGTCGGCTAGCCAAGAAAAATTAAATGTTTTCTCAATTAATGACCTCTTTTCCTTGGAAGAAAAATGTGGTGGTACCTTTTGAGAAACTAGATAACTGGCGATGTTGGCATACCGGGGGTATGAGTGGAAATAGAAAATAGGTGATCATCTAGAAAACTGTCAACAATGACATGTGGGTCATCAACATTTTGTAACTTGGAGAGGAAATCAACAACTACATTTGTTTTCCCCAGTTTATCCACTATGGTGATGTCAAAATCTTGTAGCAACATGAACCATCTAGAAAGACTACCTATGATAGTAGGCTTGTTTACCAAATACTTGATGGCTGCATGATCAGTATGCACAAATATTGGGTAAGCGGTTATGTAGTGGTGAAACTTGTTCAACGCATATATCACAGCCAGAAGTTCTTTTTCAGTGACTGTGTAGTTAAGATCTACGTCCTGCAAAATTCTTTCTTATAAATTAGATGGCATGCTCTATAGGTCCATCTTTCTATCCTATAATAGTGCCTACATCATGGTTAGATGCATCTATGTGTATATGGAATGACAATGCCCAATTAGGTCCTCTAAGAACTGGTGCTTGAGTAAGTACAAACTTCAACTGTAGGAAGGATTCTTCACAAGATGTTGTCCATAAAAAGTTTGAATCCTTAGTGAGTAGGGAGTGCATGGGCCCTGCTATGTTGAAATCCTTAATAAACCACTTGTAATAACCAGCATGCCCTAGAAAGCTGCGGACATCCTTCTATTTGGATAGATTAGGAAAGTTTGTGATGACTTCAATTTTAGCTGGATCCACCTATATGCCCTTAGCAGAGATGTAATGAACTAACACAACACCTTGCATCATCATGAAGCATTTCTCAATTTTGAGGGATAGATTATGCTCCTTACACCTGCTAAGAACTTTTCCCAAATTGACTAATGCCTCCTCATAGGTTTCCCCATAAGTTGTGAAGTCATCCATGTATATTTCCATGCAATCATGAAAGATATCAGCAAAAATGTTGATGACCGCTCGCTGGAATGTATATGGAGCATCGTAGAGGCCAAAAGGAAGTACAGAGTAGTAAAATGTTCCCCAAGGGAAAGTGAATGTGGTTTTCTCCTGATCTTTAGGAAGGATCCTGATCTGGTTGTAACCACTATATCCGTCCAGGAAAGAAAAGTAACACTTTCCTACTAAGGAATCCAGGACTTGGTCAATAAATGGCAAGGTAAAATGGTCCTTCTAGGTGGCATTGTTATGTTCCCTATAGTCAACACATACTCACCACTTTCCTCCTCTTTTCATGACAATGACTAAAGGTGAGACCCATTGGATGTCAGAAATGGGGTAAATGAAACTAGCATTAAGAATTTTTTGCAACTTTGTTTTGACTATTTCTCTTAATGCAGGGTTTATACGCCTCTAGGATTGTCTAACGGTAGGTTTGTCTTCTTTTAGGAAAATCCTATGAGTACACAGTTTAGGTTCCAAGCCCTTCATATTGAATAGTCCCAAGCAAAATTTGTGGTATGCTTTTTCAGTAGTTTGGCGAAAGATGTTTGTTGTTGGTTGGTAAGTTGGCTATTAATATATAAGCAACGGTCAGGGGAAACTTCCAACTATTTTGTGAGTTCTAACATAGAAGCATCTATTAATGAAGGTGACTAGACCTCATAGGGTAGAAATTGGTGGTAGATTTTCTTAGCTACAGTAGATGGAGGTAAAGCACAATCAGGGTACACAACTTGCAGGGAACAATTATGGGGGTTGACAAGTTAATGGAATCTGAATCTTGACCATACTAGTTTTGAAGAATGTTGGTGATTACAGTGTCTTCCTCCTGTAGCTGTGGGAAATAATCCCTTTCTAATATCATGAGTTGGGCTATTGAGTTGACTACCTCATCCTCCTCCCCAATGTCAGGCCAAATTGGTGAAGCTAAATCCATTTGTGGTTGTGATGGTGGGTATAAGGCTAATGTCTTAGTATGCTGACCATTAGAAATGGTCATACCACCTGAACAACATCCTATAAAGGCATCAGAAGTGGCCAGCCAAGTTCAACCAAGAATTATGGGATAGCCTCCTAATGTGGCTTTAGGTGAGAGGATCATAAAGTTTGAAAGGTAAGACCAGGTTTCAAGGTCAACAACTATATCATTTACTACCACGTCAGGGTTAACTATAGAACTGTCTACAAGCTGTAGGACAGATGGTGTTTCCTGGAGGTTAGTGATTTTGAGTTGCTACATGATGTCCTTAATCATGACATTTATGGAAGCTCCTAATTCTAGCAAAGCATTTTTATGGCTGTCTCATTGATGGTAACTTCAACAACCGGGCTACTTGGGTCAGAATACTTAGGGACCACTATTTTTCCTAGCATGATATCAGCAAGTTTCCCTAGGACATGAACTATCTGGGGGTCCTTCTACTTACAACCAAGATTTTTAAATAATTCCTCCTTGATAGCCTTTCCATAGGCTGGGACATCATTTATTTCTTGAAAAAGTGGCTCTAGGATGTCAAAGGTTGCATCATCCGTACGTTTAGAGTGATCATTCTGCAACCTTTGTGGAAAGGGAGGCAAAGCTGACTGGATTTTTTTTGGTAATACCATCAAGCCTATTGGAGTATATCTAGAGTAGTTTGAGGCATTGGATCATCAGGAGTTACTTCAGTTATAATAGGAGGTGTTGGCAAAGTAGTTCCTAACCTTAAATGGATGTCATTGATTGTGTAGGCAGAGTATTGGTTTGGATCAATGGAATATACATTTTTTTGAGGTGTTGGTGGCCTATTATTAGGATTTGTCTAAGGTTGTGTAGGGATTTGAGTAGTCTTAGGGGGTTTTTTTATGGTTGTAGGAGGTGGAAAAAGTGCTTGCTGTTGTGGTGGTTGCAGGAGTCCTTGCTGCTAGTTTGGCAATTGTTGACCTCCCTGCCACTGAGGGTTTTGTTTCCAATTCCCTTATGGAGGTTTCCAATTACCTTGGGTTTATTTCCATTGAGGACTTGGGTAAGGCTTTCACTAAGGTTGTGGATTATTCCAAGTATGGTATTGATTATTCAGAGGTGGTTGCCATTGACTACTATAAAATGGACCATTAAAAGTAAGAGGGTCCTGAGGCATACCTTGTCTTTGAGCCCATGGTCTTCATTGTGAAATGAAGAATACTTTCTCATCATCTCCTTCAATTGGCTTGTAATCATTGGGTAGTTGTGTAGTCTCCATGTTGGCAACCAACTTGCAACGATAATCTATCTTCTTTTGTCTACAATATGGACAAAATTCTGCCAGAATAGATTTGGCCTCCTCATGCTTCTTTTTTGCCTGCACTGTGTCCAACTGGGTGGCCATGTTATTGATGATGTCCTACTTGAAGTCAAATATAAAATGTGTGATTTCTGTCCGAGAGGCCCCGGTGCCATTAGTTTTTCATGTTGTCACCCTTTATCCTCTGCCCTTCTTTGCCACAGCTCTTGAGTAATTGAGGCAAATTTTCTTGATATCACCCCATGTAGATTAGGTGATATCTCCCCCAACTATTAGATAAAAATCTTCATTGCATCCTTCATTTATATCCCGTAGAAAGAGAAGTTTTTGGGACTCCTCATTTAGCTAATGATGATTATTTTTCTACAAACTGAACAAGAATCTTGACACCTAATCCTCTATACTTTCATCATCCTTCTGTGTTATCTTAAAGATTTCATCCCCTCTCATATCATTTCCCATGCATTATTCTTTATACTTCGTCAAGAATGCTACCTTCATTTCTTTCCAATCATGGACAACATCCTGACCTAAGGCCATAAACCATCTTAATGCAGACTCTTTGAGAGTTGTAGGAAACAATTTGAGCCTATGGGCATCCATGGTGTAGTCGTAACTATGGAAAAGGATGTCAAAATCAAAGAGAAAGGTATTTGGATCTTTTGTCACTAGGACATAAAATTTGGGGAGCGTTGAAGAGGGAATATTCTCAAGGTTTTGGTTATCATGCTGATGAATAATGGTAAATGGAAAGGTAGGGGGTTTTCCATCCTGGGCGGACACTAAGGGAGTCCTTGCGGTTGGTAAATGACTAAAGGCAGTGTATTTTCTTCTTGATTGTCTAGGTATTGGATTCTGAGATTGGCTAAGGCTTCTATAAACAAAATTCAAGTTCACCTTCTGGAAGGTGAAAGTTTAGTGGGTCACCTTTTGAAGATGATGATGACAATGTTGACACAGGAAGATCTACAATTGCATCCATGAATTGACCTTCCTCTTTGTCTCCTTTTGGTACAAATATATCTCCTAAACTCTTGTTGGGGTAGTTTGGTAAGTACCTTCCTAGAGCATCTCTTCTTCTTCTATGCATACAGATAAATGAAAGATTGCGGTTATGGAGTGAAAGATGTTTTGATAGAAAACTCTATTTAAAAAGGATGTACAAGCTTGAATTGAATTCTACAAATGGTTGTGTAAAATAACTTGGCTCAACACCATCCCTGGCAATGGCGCCAAAAATGATTGGTTCTATTAAGGTATCAAAAAATAGGCAAGTACCATGACTCAGGGATTAGACATCCAACCGAGCATTTATCCTCCTTTATAGAAACTCATTTAATTTATCAACCCAGGGACATATTACTTGAAATGGGTCAGAAAATTATATGCACTAAGGATTCTTACTCAGATAATGCTATGGCTGCAGGAAACAAATTGCTTCTGAAAGGAAACTATTCTAAAGCATTAGGAAACAAATTTCTTTGAAAGGAAACTATTCTATAGTTGTAAAGAATGCTAGAAAGGAAATCCAGAAGTGAAAGCGCTTGAAGGAACACTACAACTTGGAAACATAAAGACTTGAGAACATAATTATAATGCTTCAACAACTCTATCTCTTTGGCTACAAGAAGTACTAGACTATCCTGCAACTTTGGCTGCAGGAACTATGTTAACACTAGAATTACGATACCAAGATGCAGGAAAATTAAACTATATGCAAATGATCCTAACTAGCTAACATAGATTCCTCACCAAGTGGGCCCCCTTGAGTGAGTATCCAAACTCAATTATACTGAAATGTAGATTAACACTTCATTTTCTATTGATCAAAAATGAATTATAAGAATCAATTGTAAAGCAACATAATGTAAACTATATCTGATAACGTCATTCTTCTCACGCAAGAGCGGGGATTTATTTAAAGAAGGAAAAAAAATCTAATTTTTATCTAATCATGACATGGAGATAGGTAGAGCTTTTATTACAATCCTATTAAATATGAAATGAAACTATAAAATTGGAGATAGAATATATCCAAAAAGAGGAAAGAAATGCTTTTGACAACAAATCTAATTTCCCACTCTTTCCTAGATTTCCTCAAAGAATTTATTATAATGCCTTGGTCTTTTCTCTAATGCTACCACCTCAATCACCCTAGATCCACTTGTTGGTGTTGTGCTTGAGGTTTCTTCATGCACTTGTTATTAGATCGGTTCGATCATCAAGCACATGGGCACATTTTACCTGGTCAAGGCAATGGTTACTAAATCGATGCGCTGCACTCCAGATGTTTGGATAGAGACATTTATGATAACAAACACCAAGATACGCATACAAAATTTATGTTTAAACAACTAAATCATTTCAAAGAGACATAACCATAATTCTAAAATAAGTAATATAGCATTTTCATCCAAGGATAGCGTATAAGTATTTTAAACCATAAAATAGGTCTGGTGGAAGCATGCCACATAATAGAAAATATAAGTAAAAAGTATTTGGAAAAGTATGATGAAATCATGGAAAAGATCCTAGTAAAAGTTGTCATAGGGCTTCTCAAGTATTGCATTAATATGCCTTATCACTTTTTACAGCAGTCATATGCATTTCTTTGGGGTTAGCAGAAAATCTTGCAACTATTCCAACTGCATGTGCAATGTCAAGTCTTGTGTGAACAACATACATCATTTTACCAATCATACATCTGTACAAGGTCTGATTTACCTCAGGTGTCTTGTCTTCTTTTGTCAATTTTTATCATGTCACCATAGGTTTTCTGACTGGTTTTGATTCTTCCATTCTGAATGTCTTTAGTACATCCTTGATGTATTTTGATTGAGTAATTTAGATACATGCAGTCTATTGTAAAATTTGCAATCCTAGAAAAAATTGATCTCACCAAACATTGACATTTCAATTTCTTTCCTCATTTCATTAGAAAATAAAGTGCATAAGTTATCAATACCTCCAAATATGATATCATCAACAAATATTTCAGCAATAAGTGTCTTAACATCATTTCCTCTTTTTAATTACAAATTGTTGTTGTCACTTGTTCTAATAAATCCAATACTTATAGGATATGAATGCAATCTTTCATACCATGCTCTTGGTGATTTTTTCAGTCCATATAAAGCTTTATGTAACTTACATACCATGTGTGTCTGATCAGGATCAACAAATCCCTCAGGTTGATCGATGTATACCTCTTCTTCCAGTATTCCATTAAAAAATGTAGACTTTACATCCATCTGATATACCTTGAATCCTTTATATGCAGTGTATGCAAGTAGTATTCTTACTCCTTCAAGTCTAGCAGCTAGTGCAAAATTTTCTCCATAGTCAATTCCTTCTTCTTGTGAATACCCTTTGCAAACTAATCTTTCTTTATTTCTGGTTACATTCCCATATTCATTCAATTTGTTTTTGAAAATCCATTTGGTGCCAATGATATTTTTATCACTCGATCTTGGTACTAATGTTCATGTCTTATTTTTCTTTATCTACTCAATTTATTCATTCATAGAATTAATCCATTCTTCATTTTCTAATGCATCTCTAACATTCTTAGGCTCAAATTCACAAATTAAACAAGTGTCATCTCTAAACTTACTTCTTTTCAACATGCCTGCTCTTTCATCTCCAATAATTTGATTCTGTGGATGGTGTCTTATCACATATTTAGCAAGTACAGGTTCAACTCTCAGTTCTTCTATATCTTCTTCTATATGTTCATTGTCTCTTGGTTCATGATCTTCTATTTTAGTATTTTTCTGATTCTTGGTCTATGCTACTTGTTGCCCAGTGAAATTACCATGTTGCATAGTAACGTTAGGTGTCTACACCGATATAGTATCAGGTTCTTCCCAGTAAACAAATTTATTGTAATCTTTAGGTTCTTTCATGTGTTGTCCTCATCATTTAGCTCAGAAAACTTATCAACATTCACATTTGCACTCTCAATGATTTTGTTAGTTGACTTGTTCAAACATTTGTAGGCTTTACGCTTAGTAGAATATCTAATAAATATTCCTTCATCACTTTTCAAATCAAATTTACCATTTCTCTCATCTTTCAGAATATAACACCGACTACCAAATATTCTAAAATAAATTACATTCGGTGTATACCCATACCATAGCTCATAAGGTATTTTGTTTGAATATTTCTTCAGTTGTACTTGGTTTAGTGTGTAAACAATTGTGCTTACTTCTTCTCTCCAGCATGTTTGTGCAACACCTTTCTCAATCATCAATGTTCTGGCACAATCAACAATTGATCTATTTCTTCTTTCAGCAATCTTGTTCTAATGTGGTGTCCTCGGTGCTGAAACCTGTCTCTTGATTCCATACTCATTAAAAAAGTTAGTGAGCTCATCAAAAATATATTCACCTCCTCTATCAGATCTCAAACACTTCATATCTCTACCAGTTTCTTTTTCCTCTTTAGCTTTATACCATTTAAACATCTTAAATGCTTTGGATTTTTCTTTTAGGAACATGATAGTCATCATCCTAGAGTAGTCATCAAAAAATAAAATAAAATATATGTCCCCATAATAGCTCTGTGGTCTCATTGATCCACATAGGTCTATGTGAACTAACTTGCTCTTGAAACTAGATTTTGACATCTTTCCCATTTGAAAATTTTTGCACATTATATGGTCTGGTTTAGTTAAGCTCGGTAAGCCTCTAACTTTTCTTTTTCTACTAATATTAACCATGTTGTCAAAATTTACATGACAAATTCTTTTATTCCATAACCATATATCTTCACTCCTTTCCTGTAAACATGTAGTTTCAACTGTGTCAAGATAGAACATGTTACCTTTAGATTGTTTACCAGTGCCGATCAATTTTCCTTTTCCATCGTAGATTCTAGCTTTTCTATTCTCAAATGCAACCCGGTGACCTATGTTATTCAACTGTGAAACACTCAAAAGATTATATTTAAGTCCTTTTACCCAATAATCATTTTCACATTTAATTTGATTATTCAGCATAATAGTACCTTTTTCCTTTTACTTGACAGGGTGTATCATTTCCCATTCTTACTGATCCTCCATCATAATGTTCAAGAAATTAAAATTTTCCTTTATCACCAGTCATGTGATGTGTACAACCACTATCAATAACCCAAATATCATGTTTAATAAATTTAGAGATAAGTGTTGTTTCTACATACCTTTCATCTTCATTTGAATAATCTTTTAATGCTACAAACATTGTCTCAATATCTTAATCACTGTCAGAACTACTGTCATTAACTTTATCTTTAGCAAAGTAACAAGCTTTCTTATCTTTATCTTTATAATCTTGGTTATCTCTTATTTCATATTGTCGGTTGTCTCTGTAGTCTCAGTCATCCTTTCTGTCATTATATCTATAATTTCTATCATCATTCTTTTTGTTAGGGCATCTTGAAGAAAAATAGCCAATCTCTTTACAGTTAAAAAATATCAAAGGTATTTTACCTTTATATCTTCCTTTACCTCTGTGCAATATTCTAACCATTAAAGCTTCAAGTTCATCAAGTTCCTTTTCATCACTATCCATGTCACTGTTATTTTTGACTGTGTGTTTGTTACTAGATTTACAAATTTTCAAAGTAGACATAAATGTAGACTCCATAGATGGTACAATATTGTTGTGAAAGTTATTCAACTCAAAATAAATCAATCTTCCAACAAGACTATCAATAGTAATGTTATTTCCAGGTGCAGCTCTCATTACATGTATTATAGAGACTCTTATAGAATAAATAGACAATAGAATTCTAAGAATCTTACTCACAATAGTGTCTTCATAAATGAACCTTGTCCCCCTCTCTCTCCTTGTTTCTTCTATAAGTAAAAAGGGTTTTTGAGCACAAATAAGCCCATAATTTATATTGAAAATGTATTGTTATGCTGTTAGGATTTAGATAGTTTCATTTTACTTCATAGTTTCATTATCATGCATGGTTATAATGTTCATTTTTAGAGATAATATGCATGCTTAATGATTAAATATTTTGTTTTAACTCAAATCTTTCATGCTAAGTCATATATGTCACTGATAGTAGCATAATCTAAGGGTTGTTATGTTTCTTATCATACTCTTCTTAGTTAGAAATCAATAGGTCAATTTTAGTGCTTTATATGCTCATCTAACCATGTTTTCCACTAACACAATGACCTATTGAAGTGTTGTGTCACAGGTAACAGGTGCAATATTTCACACACACATTTATGGCACCCATTGTGGGCCATGATTCTAGATTTAGCCTCTTTTTTGCTCCATTTTTCACTAATCTATCCTCCCAGATTTTAGGTCCAGAGTCATTTCTAGTCATTCTAGCTCGCATCTAGGATACGCCATTGCACTGCAGAAATCTAGGCTCGCATCCGAGAATTCCTGGGTCATTTTCATCTTAGGATCGCATCTGGTAGACACTCTGTCACATCTGGTAACACAAAGTTGTATCTGGTTTTCTATTTCATAAACTAAATTTCTAGGATCGCATCTGGTAGATATTTTTGTGCACTTACTTTTCTAACCTCTAACGCTTAACTAGTTGTGTTTTTGGCATTTTTACAGCCTAACTAGTGATTACAGGTCTCGGATAAAGAGTTGGAAGATGATAATACTAACGTGTGTGGTTGCAAGGTTTTCAATTGATTTCACATACTAACCCCTTTTTCAAAAGTTTTCACACTTAAATATCATTTTCTCAAACATGTCTTAAAACAACTAGATTACTATGCTCTTTTCCTTTTAAAGGAAAATCAGAAAATTAGACATTGTTTTAAACCCTTGTGAAAGAATCTAGGAGGTAAATGAACAAGCAAACTCATGTCATTTAATTCATTTGGAATCAAAAATTGAACAACTCAAAGAATTTAACATTGTGGGCTAATTGAACAAACTCATTGTCTAAGTTTTGGAACCAGAAACTGAACAAGCAAATCATTTAAATATTGAAAAAATTGAACAAACACAAATTTACTTTCAAGCATTCTATTTTCCCTAAAGTAGGAACATCTTAAATTGAACACAACATTTCTTGAGGGAACAAATTGTTTGATTGACTTTGTTTTGGGAGAAAATGGAATGGATTAGGAGAGTATGCTCTTCTTCTTCGGAGGAATCAGAAATCTAGACGTCCTACGCTCGTCAATCCTTTGTACGCTTATTTAATAGGAGAGGGCCTTCCGGTTGAGGAAAAAATCTCCTGGGAATGACCCAAGTGAGGACAATTTTTACGCCAATCCTTCCAACTCACTATAAATAATTTCTTCCTCGTAGGCTAAAGCCTTAGAATACGGAATCGGTTTTGTTCCTAAAATTTTGACATCATTCCTTGAACATGCTTGGGTATGTGTAGAGCGGAGCTGCTTGAATATTTCTTGCGAGACTACACATATTTGAGTACTCATAGGGCTATGCACCTTAATTTTTCCTTGTGCAATTCTATGGGGGATGGTTTCAAATGGATTGCCCAATCATAGACAACACTTAAACTGAAAGAATTCTTGATTCACCCCCAAAAGGGTGATAATCCTTGTGCAAGGAAAAAAGTAATTGCCCCAAGACACTCATCATATCATGCCCTCACTTGCGTTTGGAGTTGGCTAATGCAACATCATGACTGGAGCCATTGTGTGCTTGGTGATGGTTGTATTCTAATTATCATTTGAGTGTGTACCTAAGTCAACGAGCAAGGATTTTCATCCTCCACCTAGAAAATAGGGCATAAAAATATATTTTTCGCCCTTTAAAAATACAACGATGCTTGACTTAACTGAAAGATCATTAAAAAGATAACATTTTCAAACAAGAAAAAAATTTCAATCCTGGGTCTACCCATGTTTTTTTCACCCACTAAGAGGTCTCAGAATGCAATTTGCAATTAGACAAACTGCACGCACTTCCAAATCAATTTTTTTCAAAACTGACCAAATCTGACATAGACATCAGAAAATCACATCCTATATTTTCTGGCTCATATTTGGTATCCTAGCTCGCATCTAGTACCCTGCCTCACATCTGGTCAATACATCATCATATCTACGGTTTAAGCTCGCATCTTGTATTTCTAGGCTCGCATCTAGGATAGTGGGCATTTGCAGAATAGTTTCTCAGGAAAACTCAGTTGATTTAGGTAGCCTTTTGGCTCTTTAGTCTTTTCTTGTTATCTTTTCTAGTCTCCTTATTGCTGTGTCAAAACACTTTTTTAGATGTCTACCTTGCATGACCGGTCAGTTTCTCACAATCTGTCTCAATACATGTGGTCTATCCACTTTTTACTACAACTTGGTTCCCAACTCACTATCAGGGCATTCTAACCCTCTGACGCTGGAATCATTTACTTCCACCAAGATACAAATGATACTTCCACCTAGACACACTCACTTGAATGATTTAGGATACTACCTCACACTCTCATGAAACTTTGATGAAGTTGAGGTACAACCACATGGTTAACACAAGATGCAACAAGTACGCATCTAAAGGATCAAAAGTACCTCCTAAATCACCACACTTTCAAGGAGAAACATCTTGCAGTTCTCTACTCAATCTAGACTCTCCATAAATGGACAGGTCCACTCGTGGATGGAGTGAGGCTTTTGACGAGTATGAAAATAGAAAAAAACAAAAGAATAAAGATATCGATGAAGAAGAAGAACCCACATTTGAACATCCTCTATTTGAATCAGGCAGTGAGGAAGACATCACTGAAGAAGGGTACGATAAACTCAAACAGAGCAAGAGCTTCCACAATATACTAGAAAAGATGATTGATGAGGATAAAGAGAAATACTTCCTCCATTTAGCATCTAATGACCTAAAGCTACCCAAGGATTATGATGTGGAACAACTAAAGGAAAAGGAGATACCAACTTCTATTTCTATTCTCACCAAACAACTTACCTAAATGCAAATGGAACTTGTGACTCTCAAGCAAGAGAAGGATAAACCCAAAAGGAAGTAATCTGTGGACTCCATTTGTCCATTTCCTTTCGACAAGAGTATCACTATGGTTCCATTCCCTCCCAATGTAGCAAGGCCAAAATATGACAAGTATATGGGAGAGACTAATCCACATGACCATGTTCGATAATTTTGTACTCTTAGCATAGAGGACATGCATGAACCTAATTACCTGATGCATCTTTTTCTTGGAGGTCTAGGACGGCTTTTTCCTGGAATTCTAGGAGGCAACACCATGGAATGGTTCTAAAAACTTACACCCAAGGTCAAAACTTTTGAGGAGTTAATACAATAGTTTATCCAACATTACTCCTATAATATCCAGCATGACATGACTATGATGGATCTGTGCAACACTAAACAAAAGATTGGCAAATCATTTACCCACTTTCCACAAAGGTGGAGGAAAATCTGTGTACGATATTCAAGAGCCATTCTCGAATCTGCGAAGATCGAAATCTTTGTCAATAACTTGGTACCTGAGTTAAACTATGCATTGCAAATGCAAGATTCCCCTACCTTTGACAGGATGATCAAGAACTCCCTTTGTATCAAAGAATTTATGGTTGGGAAGGGGGAGATCACTCTTCAAAGTGAAAAAAATCTAACAACTCCAACTCCAAGCGTAAGTGGTGGAAGAAAAATAAAAATTTTGTCAACGATGGCGTAGTAGACACATCCAATGTTAGTCCTAAACCTGAGGTATTCAATCTAACTAGCAACATGCAAGAAAGAAAAGATGTCAAGGTAACAACCCTCGTACCCAAAGCAAATAATGATAATAGCAAAGGTCAGACATGGACTTCCAAACCTCAAAGAACATTCACTCCTTTGGGAGAGCCTCTCGAGATTGTTTTGAAGACACTATTAGACAACAAATTTCACACAATCCCAGATTCCAAACCATGGGAATGAGCAGTCAAACCAGGGTGGTGGGATGATAATTCCTACTGTGTCTTTCACAAAATCAAAGGACACAAGACTAACAATTGTCTTAATCTTAAACATGTTATTCAACACCTCATTGAAGGAGGAAAGATCAAATTAGAGGGACACAGTACCAATGAAGATCATATAGCATTCAACAAACCATTCCCTAATTACAAGAAAGGGGAAGCATCTAAAGGAAAATTTAATGAAGTAAACTACACTTACTACAATAAAGATAACATGATCAATATGCTAGACATTAAAATTGAATCAATTAATGTGGTCACAATCAAAAGTGTTTATTTCCAATCGAATGCGGTGACTCAGAGCCAAGAATAGGTCACAATCAAAGGACCCAATTCATCCCCAAAACTAGCATCAACATCCAAGGTCCCTATTATTACTATTCCTAAACCAGTAGCAAAACACACAGTTACTATTCCTGCAACAAAGTATGACTTGGTGGACCAATTGCAACGAACCTCTGCCAAAATTTTCATTTTTGAGATACTTAAAATATCCACAGTGCATAGGGAAAACCTGGAACAAGCCCTACATGCCACAAATGTACCAAAGGACCTTGATATAGACAAATTCCAAGTGATGGTCAATCACATCTCAGCACCACATTATCTCTCCTTTTCTGAAGAGGATGATAAATCATTGACACATCCACATAATCTACCCCTCCATATTGAAGTCCTCATTCATAAATCCCATGTTAGACACGTATTGATAGATGGAGGCGCAAGATTGAATATTTGTACACTTGATCTAATCAGGAAACTGGGTCTCTCATAATAGACCATTGATTCTAGAAGCAAAATAACTATCAAAGCTTATGATGAGGAAGAAAGATCCTCTAAGGGTCTTACTGTTCTACCCATCAGAGTCAGACCAATTGAAAGGAATGTTATATGTCAAGTTCTGGATCTACCCCTAGCCTACAATATCTAGTTAGGGTGACCATGGATTCATGAAATGCAAGTTGTGTCGTCTACTTACCACCAGTGTATCAAGTTCCCACATAATGGGGTGGAGGTGACAATTCCTGTGGATGCTAATTATACTTGCAATCAAAGTAGGTAGTATGATTCCACATAACAAGGAATCTATGGATAAGATTGCTCCTAAGACTACCAAGGACATGTTTATCAAAAATTTTGGCAAAACCTTAAAACTTGAAGAAATAGGTATGGGAGAATATAAGATGGACATGACTTCATCACTGATAGAACTTCTAGTGCCACCAAGATCCTATGGAAAACCTTCCTCTACATTCACACCTACTACATCCAAGGAGCTAGAAATCCACAAAGCAATTGGCATGGTAAAGGCATCCACATCTTGTTTAGATAACACAGAAGAACATGCAATCTTGGACTGGCTTTACAAAGGAGAACCAAAGGAAGCTGAGGTCAAACATGTAGAAATATCCCTGGAACAGTATGTTAAAGGATATGATCTCCTCAATAAAATGGGATACAAAGGAAAAGGACCTCTAAGAGACACTGGAAGAGGACTTATTGAACCTATACACATGGATATTGGGAATACTAGAGACAAAACAGGACTAGGTTTTAATACTGAATCTAACAAACCTACTACAAAAGATAGTCTGATCTCTGTCAAAGGCAATGATGAAATAGAGGAGATAGAACTAGAACCATGGTCTTATGAAAGATTATTACATGTTGGCACAGAGAATCCCGACTATCAAGGAGAGCACTATGTACCAAGCTTTGAGGTACCATAAGACATTCACATACCTATGTTAGCACAGGCTCTTATTCAAGAGGTAGGAGACACGACATCAGATGATCCAGAGATTGTTAACCAACTGATATTCACATGATGAGATGATGATGAAGACCGTGATTAGAGGTATACAAAGTTGTAGAATACTCTTAGATTAGTTGTTATTTTGTCATTGATGTCAAGCAATTAATTTCTTATCCATATTCAGCTGCCATATCATTTGGAGTGAACTACAAGTTAAGGAAGACAAGGAAAGAGAGAAAGTGTTAAAGAACTTAACAGGGAAACTAATACAAATCAGAAAATAATTCAGTGATGTTTGGTATAATTGTTTTCTACACTATTTTCATGATGACATAGTCGGTAACATAGTTTAGTCCAGTCGATAAAGGAAATGAATGAGACTACCGAGTATGAGAAGTCAGTCAGTAATATAAGCAAAGGGAGCAGCCGGTATAGGAAGCAGAACCAAGCACCAAGCGAGAACAGTCACCGAGTGGAAATTCTATTCGGTCATAGTTACCAAGTACCAAATTCATGCAAAGGCACCAAGCATTGTTAGTTACCGAGTCATAAAGTCAGTAACCAAACAAGGAACAGTCATTGGAAGTTAATGATAAGATCGAATCTTAGACAGATCATGATGAGCTAAAAGATTCCACAAGGAAGGAAGAATTTTGTTACAAGATCCACGAACAAAAGAAACCAAGATGAACATCAAAGATAGAGATTAAGTGGCTAAACATATGTTGTGAGTCCCAAGAAGGGAACAAGTCCCAAGGTAAAAGTTAGGAAGTTTACCGAGCGGCAAGAAATCATAAGGATGACTCAACGGCTGAGATTGAATTGTGAGAAACCTAACCAAGGAGATTAAGAGGCAAAATATTGTTTATAAAAATGAAGTTACACGAATGAAAGACTATTGCTGGTTGTTTAATGAGAAGAAAGGAAAAAGGTTGCTAAAAAAGAAGTCACCGAGTGATACAGAGAAAGGAAGAAGACTAAACTCTGAACTCTGAATAGATATTATGAATGATAATGAATGATTGATGGAAGAGTTATTAAAGAAGTAATGAGGTACTGAATCCACCAGACCAAGTGAGTAGAAAAGGATCTGATCAAGCAAAAGGTAGAAGATAGTTGCTGCATTAACAGATCAAGTTTAATTGTATGTTTCATGTTTGTATCTTAAAAATCTCTTAACCGAGTGGATATAGCTATCCTATTATAAACCCTAGAAATAGGTGATACTCAAATAGAGTGTTTTAAGTCCTTTCATCAGGCCACTTTTAATAGAGTGAAGATTCTAATAGATCTTAGGGAAATCCCTTGACCGGGTCACATTTAACAATGTGCTTTGTAATCTTTAATAGGATTGGCTCCTAACTGAGCATACTTTAGAAGAGCATTTTATTTGTGGGTGACAAGTCCCACGGAGGTTTTTCCCAATTTGGGTTTCCTCATTAAATCTGGTGGTAATGTGTCATTAACTTATGTGGATGATATGTGTTAATGATGCTGCTTAAATTATTTAAGGTTACAAGTTGTCTCAAGTGTAGTAATTATAGTTTACCGTATTGAATGAGATTTAGAGTCAGAGTTTGTGATAAAATCATAGTCCACTGATTCACCCCCCCCCCCTCTCTGTGGACCAACAATTGGTATCAGAGCCTAGTACTCTGAAGAGAAAATTTTAAAGGGACTTGAGTTAAAGATCTGAAGATGTATAAGAGGGAGGCACCTAAGTTGAATAAGGACAACTTCTCTACATGGCAAAGTAGAATGAGACTACATCTCTCTATATTTGGAGAATATGCATTATATTATCTTGACAATGAGTACTCACCGCCACCTTTTGGTCCTATGACACTTGAGCATGCAAGGGAAAGACAAGAACACACACAACTGATGATAGAGATATCCTCTTCTCTCACCGACCAGGAATTTAATGATCTTAATGGATGTGATACAAAAAAGAAGATGTGGGATAAGATCACATTGGTACATGGAGGAGATCAACATGTTCAGAAAGCTAAAGTAGAAAGTTTAAGAGGAAAGTTTGATTCAATGAGAACGAAAGAAGGAGAAAATGTGACACAATATATTACAAGACTAAAGGAAGTGGTAAAAGCCATCAGAGGTGCTGGAGGACATATTGAGTTTGATTCAATGAGAACAAAAGAAGGAGAAAATGTGACACAATATATTACAAGACTAAAGGAAGTGGTAAAATCCATCAGAGGTGCTGGAGGACATATTGATCAAGAAGATGTGACAAGAAAGATACTAAGAACCCTACTACCTTTGTATGCTATCCGAGTATCAGCTATACAAGAACTGAGATCCATCCCTCAGATGACAGTCTCGTTGGATGCTACAATTGGTAAGTTGACTGCATTTGAGTTAAATGAATTTGATAATAGTCTGACCACTACTACTAAGACTGAATCTGCATTCAAATCATCCCTGAGTATTTGAAACCCTAGAGAGTCTACTTCTAGTGACAGCTATGCAAGCAGTGTAATTGAAAGACTTCAAAAATGTAGAAGTGAGTTGGAAAATTTGTATGCTAAAGATGATAGACAGCAAGAGGAGTTGAAGCATTATTAGCTAGAAGGTTACCAAGAGGGAAAGGTAAGTACAGAGGTAAGCTACCCTTAAAATGTTTTAACTGCAACAAGATTGGCCATATCACATCTAGCTGTCTAGGCAACAAGGATGATGAAAGAAAGGATAATTGAGAAAATAAGAGAGAAAATAAATTCAGAAGATACCGAGATTTCAAAGACAAAGGTAAGAATTCATGCTGCATTACTGAAGAAGGGTTAACTAATGATGACACTGATGATAATGAAGATGAGGAAGTTTTTTATGTTGCTATCAAAGATGATTCTGATGAAGAAAGGTACGAAGAAGAAAAAGCCTTAATTTATCACATGAGCAAAAATGATGCATGTATTATAGATAGTGGTTGCACACACCACATGAATAGTGATACACAAAATTTTATTACTATGGAAAAGCATGATGGAGGATTTGTTAGATTTGGTAATGATGCTCCATATCCTATCAAAGGTAAAGGTTCTATAATTTCGCTAAATAATACAAGATGTGATGATGTTTACTAGGTTGAAGGACTAAAGTACAATTTGTTGAATGTGGCACAACTAAATACAACAGGTCACTGACTAGAATTCCAAAATGGGAAGGTAAAAGTGTTTGACAAACATGGAAATCCAATTGCCACTGGTGAACAAACTAAAGGTAACCTATTCTACCTTGATACTTCTGAAAAGAGTTTTCTATACACAAAATTGGAGGATGTCTGGCTATGGCACAAGAGGTTATGCCATGTCAATTTTGACAACTTGATCAAGGTGAGCAAAAATAATAGAGTTAGAGGTCTACCGAGATTGGACAAACCTGAAAATGTCATGTGCAAGGAATGTCAGATTGGAAAAATGACTAAGTCAAGCTTTACAAGTAAAACCTATGTTAGTAAAGGAATCTTGGACCTAGTACACACTGATTTATGTTGACCCATGAGAACACAAAGCTACTATGGTGATAGATACTTCATTTTGTTTGTTGATGATTTCTCTAGAATGATGTCTATCATGTTCTTGAAAGAAAAATCTGACGCTTTTCAAATGTTTAAGTGGTATAAGGCAAGAGTTGAAAAGGAAACTGGAAGACAACTGAAATGTCTGAGATCTGATAGAGGAGGAGAGTTTACATCTAATGAGTTTACACTCTTCTGCAATGAACATGGGATAAAGAGACAAATTTCTGCACCGAGAAGACCACAGCAGAATGGAATAGCAGAAAGAATAAATAGATCAATTGTTGATTGTGCAAGAACACTAATGATTGAGAAGGGAATCTCTCAAACATACTGGAGAGATGCAGTAAGTACTACAGCCTACACAGTGAACTGAGTACAATTGAAGAAAGGCTCAAACAAGACACCTTATGAAATTTGGTATGGGCATAAACCTAATGTAAGTTATTTCAAAGTTTTTGGAAGTATATGCTATATCTTGAAAGATAACATAGATGGAAAGTTTGATTCTAAAGGTGATGAAGGAATATTTCTTGGATACTCCACAAAGAGAAAAGCTTACAAATGCTTAAACAAGTCTACTAACAAGATTGTGGAAAGTGCAAATGTGAAAATTGAT
>MU227134.1:3859146-3901878 GCA_018584345.1 Thuja plicata
GAAAAAGGAATTTGAAATGTCCATGATAGGAGAGATAAAGTTCTTTCTTGGATTACAGATACAGCAAACCAAGGATGGGATTTACATCACACAATCAAAATATATCAAGGAAGTCTTGAAGACATTCAGTATGGAGGATTCAAAACCTGTCGGAACACCTATGGCCACTGGATGTAAATTATCAAAGGAAGATGAATCACAGGTAGTAGATGACATTGTTTATAGATCAATGATTGGTAAGTTATAGTATGTTGTCCATAACAGACCTGATATTTCACATGCTGTAGGGATTCTTGCAAGATTTTCTTCCAATCCAGAGGAGACACACATGTCTACAATAAAAGGAATAATGAGATATCTGAAAGGCACTGAAGATTTTGGGTTACTATACAAAAAGAAAGGAGACTTCTCCTTGAAAGTCTACACTAATTCTGATTGGGCTAGGAACATTGATGATAGAAAAAGTACAAGTGGTGGAGCTTTCTTTTTGCGAGACAGATAAGTAACATGGATGAGCAAGAAACAAAGCTGCATCTCACAGTCAACTGTTGAGGCTGAATATGTTGCTGCAGCTATGAATTGTGCAAACATTGTATGGATCAAACAACTACTTGAAGGTATGAATGAAAAGGTTAGTGATCTAGTTACTATTTATTGTGATAACACAAGTGCTATCAATATATCAAAGAATCCAGTTATGCATTCTAAGACCAAGCACATTTCTATCAAATATCACTATTTGAGAGAACAAGTACAAGAGAAGAATGTGTTTTTGGAATATGTAAGCTCAAAGGAGAAGATCGCAGATATATTCACTAAGTCACTGCCAAAGGATGCTTTTGAGTATCTTAGAGGTAAATTAGGGGTCCTACCCCTACCCAACATTCACTAAATGCATGTTGCATGCTACATTAATTCTAGGACGTATTAGAATATCTATTTTTCTGAGTTGATGCAAACTTTCACACTTGAGGTGATGCCTGAAGCTATGAAAAAGAAGCAATGATGTATAACACGAATAATCAGTACATCCTAGGTATGATTCACTACCTGAATATTCTCAGGAAGTTTGGTACTTTGACATTGTTGTCAAAGAGGGAGATATTATGTGAATTGATGATTGTCAGAAACAAGAATGTTGAGGGACATAGAGAAAGAATTATTATGAAAGAGGGAGTTTGAATAACTCACAAGAAGAATTAGCTCAGAGGGAGAAAAGTAGGATACAAAGAAAAGACCAAGGTTGCCATCAATGTCAAAGAGGGAGATTGTTAACCAACTGATATTCACATGATGAGATGATGATGAAGACCGATATCAAAGGTATACAAAGTTGTAGAATACTCTTAGATCAGTTGTTATTTTGTCATTGATGTCAAGAAATTGATTTCTGATCCATATTGAGCTGCCATATCATTTGGAGTGAACTACAAGTTGAGGAAGACAAGGAAAGAGAGAAAGTGTTGAAGAACTTAACTGGGCAACTAATACAAATCAGACAATAATTTAGTGATGATTGGTATAATTTTTTTCTACACTGTTTTCATGATGACATAGTCAGTAACACAGTTTATTCAAGTCGGTAAAGGAAATGAATGAGACTACCCAGTATGAGAAGTTAGTGGGTAATATAAGCAAAGGGAGTAGTCAGTAAAGGAAGCAGAACCGAGCACCAAGCGAGAACAGTCACCGAGTGGAAATGCTATTTGGTCATAATTGTTGAGTATCAAATTCATGCAAAGGCACCAAGCATTGTTAGTTACCGAGTCATAAATTCAGTAACCAAACAAGGAATAGTCGTTGGAAGTTAATGATAAGATCAAATCTTAGACAGATCATGATGAGCTAAAAGATTCCATAAGGAAGGAAGAATTTTGTTACAAGATCCACGAACCAAAGAAATCAAGATGAAGATCAAAGGTAGAGATTAAGTGGCTAAACATATGTTGTGAGTCCCAAGAAGGGAACAAGTCCCAAGGTAAAAGTCAGGCGGTTTACCGAGCGACAAGAAATCATAAGGATGATTCAACGGCTGAGATTGAATTGCGAGAAACCTAACCAAGGAGATTAAGAGGCAAAATATTGTTTATAAAAATGAAGTTACACGAATGAAATATTGTTTTTGGTTGTTTAATGAGAAGAAAGGAAAAAGGTTGACAGAAGAGAAGTCACCGAGTGATATAGAGAAAGGAAGAAGACTAAACTCCAAACTTTGAATAGAGATAATGAATGATTGATGGAAGAGTTATTAAAGAAGTAATGAGGTACTGAATCTAGCAGACCAAGTGAGCAGAAAAGGATCTGATCAAGAAAAAGGTAGACGATAGTTGTTGCATTAATAGATCAAGTTTAATTGTATGTTTCATATTTGTATCTAAAAAAACTCTTAACCAAGTGGATATAGCTATCCTATTGTAAACCCTAGAAATAGGTGATACTCAAATAGAGTGTTTTAAGTCCTTTCATCAGGGCACTTTTAACATAGTGAAGATTCTAATAGATCTGAGGGAAATCCCTTGATCAGGTCACATTTAACAATGTGCTTTGTAATCTTTAATAGGATTTTCTCCTAACCGAGCATACTTAAGAAGAGTATTTTATTTGTGGGTGACAAGTCTCACGGAGATTTTTCCCAATTTGGGTTTCCTCATTAAATCTGGTGGTAATGTGTCATTATCTTATGTGGATGATATGTGTTAATGATGTTGCTTAAATAATTTAAGGTTACAAGTTGTCTCAAGTGTAGTAATTATAGTTTACCATGTTGAATGAGATTCAGAGTTAGAGTTTGTGATAAAATCATAGTCCACTGATTCACCCCCCTCTCTGTGGACCAAAAAAGATACCATTGATAGCAATAGCTACAGAGAGCACACCCCAACAATAGGATTTACATCGTAAATAGAGGAAGTTAGTCACAATCACACATGTCCTTTATTTACGACACTTTTCTCTATAGGTGGCTAACTGAGTACATCATATAACTATTGCAAAATTCTTAAACAGGTCTAATGATAAAATAACAAACTCTCATGATTATGAATGAGATGAGCTCTCTCTCACCACACAAGACATTGACATAGATGTGATTCACATGTTTGTGGCTCCATCAGCACCCAACGAACATTCTAACACTACTCCCAACAATACTGATATTCCTAAAGAAGAGGAAGAGTTCCTTCCCCCGATCATTGATGGAGAGACTGGTGTTCTCATAAGTCTAGAAGAACTTTAGAGGCGAAAAGCAAGAAGCCTCCTTTTACAAAGAGATGATGATGAAAGTTCTACTGATGATTCACTAGAGTTTGGTCTGCATATAACTAACAACGACCCTTTTAATGATGATCTAACTCTTATTGATCTAAACATTGAAGAACTTAACTTAATAGGACATGTCATCTAAGTTAATAGTCATGATGCTAACGCAATGTTGTCCTTCCCAGATTCTGACTCCTTATCTTTGATAAATCTAGACCTAATTGATTGGACTAGTACGGACCCTACTCCTATCCTTTCCTTTCCCAATGAGTACACCTTGGATTGATATCTAAACACTTGCAAACCCTACCCTTCTTCAACCAAAGTAAGGAGCATGAACATGTCATAGGAGGATATCAATTTTCTCAGTCAAAATTTGAAAAATAAAAATAAAAAGGGAACTGATGGTGAAAACCACGTTGTGGCAGTATTAGATCCTAAAATAGTAAAAAAAAAGATGTATCTAATGGTGAAAACCTCTCAAAGGTGCCAAAAGATTAGATTCTTGATATCCTCCCTGAGCACTTTCAAGAAAGGTCTTTAGTTCTGATAGAACCCATACAGCCAGTTAATCTGGGCACAATTGAAGATCCTCAAATAGTCCACCTAGCACAATCTTTGTCAGAAGAGGAAAAGACACAGTTTTCCAAGTTTCTAAAAGAGAAGAAGGTCAACTTTGCATGGTCTTATACAGATATTCCTGGGCTTGACCCATAATTAATAATGCATCACTTTTCTATAGCTCTCGGGATCAAGCCCGTGAAAAAAAAACTAAGCAAAATGCATCCTCATGTTGCATTGCTAGTAAAGGCAGAGCTAGAGAAATTGTTGAAGGCTAGATTCATCAGAGTCATTGCCTATGTAGGATGGATCTCCAATGTGGTCCTAGTGTCTAAATCTGATAAATCTATCAGGATATGTATAGACTTCAGGGACTTAAACAAAGAATTTCCTAAGGATGACTTCCCACTACCTAATATTGATATAAGCATAGACCTCACATAAGCTACCAAATGTATTCGTTAATGGATAGTTTCTCAAGCTATAATCAGATAAAAATTGCCCTTGAGGATCAAGAGAAAACTGCATTTGCATGTGCATGGGGAAATTTTTCTAGAATTTCATGCCATTTGGGTTAAAGAATTTCGGTGCTACATATCAAAGAGCGATGACTACTATCCATGATATGATGCATAAAAACATGGAGGATTATGGGGATGACACCTTAGCCAAATCCAAAGAAAGGAGTACTCATATTGCTGACTTGAGAAAGATATTGGATCATCTAGAGCAATTTCAACTCAGGCTTAATCCCAAGAAATGTGCCTTTGGGGTCCAATCAAGAAAGCTCTTAGGGTTTATTGTTTTAGCGAAGGGAATTGGGGTAGATCCTGCAAAATTCAAAGCTATTCTATAGATGAATCATCCCTGCAACATTACTCAAATGAGGACATTACAAGGGAGAATTCAATCAATCAGGAGGTTCATGTCACAACTTGTTGATAGAGAACAACCCTTTACCAAATTACTACATAAAGGGGTCACCTTCAAATGGGATGAAAACCGTGAAGCCAACTTTAGAGAATTGAAAGAGTACCTAGCTACTCCTCCTATTCTTATGGCACCCATTCATGGAAAGAAATTACTCCTGTATATTTCAGCTATGGCTACATCACTAGGAGTGTTTCTCATACAAGAGGATGAAACTAGGAAAGAAAGAGCTATATACTACATCAGTAGAACACTAGTCTCCTATGAGCTCAATTATAGCATTATTGAGAAAGTATGCTTAGCAGTCATCTTCGCATCACAAAAATTGAGACACTACATGCTCTCACATACAGTAAGGCTCATTGCTAAGATTGATCCTTTGAAGTACCTTTTGAGAAAAATAGCATTAATAGGGTGCCTGGCAAAATGGGTCCTCATTCTAAGTGAATTTGAAATTGAGTATGTAGATTGAAGAGCTATTAAAGGACAAGTCCTTGTAGATCAACTGACTAATTCACCACTTCAAGATGATGAACCTTTAAAAAATGAATTTCCTGATGAGACCATTATGCATCTAACTGAGTACCCATGGAAAATTCACTTTGATGGTTCTTTCATGCAACAAGGCTTTGGACTAGGAGTTCTATTCATAACTCCTCAAGGCTACAAGATACCCAAGTCTTAAAAATTGATTTTTCCATGCATGAACAACATTTTTGAATATAAAGCACTGGTAAACGGTCTTAAGCTCACCATGGAGTGGAAGATTGTAGAGTTACATGTGTGTGGTGAATCCCAACTCATTATCAATCAAGTCAATGGAGATTATCAGAAAAAAGATGAAAATTTGACACCCTACAAAAAACTGGTTGATGACCTAAAGAAGTACTTTGTCTTCATCACATTCCAACAGATACCCAGAATAGAGAACAAAGCTGTAGATGTTATGGCTACATTGGCATCCATGTTACAACTAGAGGAACATCAATTCCATTATGACTTCTTGGTGGAAGAACTATCCTATCCTGCCTTTGATACCCCAGAATACCAAGTAATCTGTGCTTTGAACACCCCAGACCAATCTTGGTATGCTAATATCATTTCTTACCTCATTGACCAAACTATTCCCAATAACCTATCTAGAAATGAGAAAAGAGCCCTGATTAGGATAGCATCATGTTATATCCTCATAACTAATAAATTATATCGATAAGGTCTTGATGGTACGCTTCTTAGATGTTTAGAACTTGAAGAGTCATATCATGCGCTAAAATAAGTCCATGAAGGTGTATGTGGATCACATTCAAATGAATTTTCACTAGCAAAGAAACTTCTCAGAGTAGGCTATTACTGGCCTACCATAGAAAAAGATGCTATTCAATTTTCCAAAACATGTCATAAATTCCAGACACATGGAAATCTCATCCATGCTCCTACCAGAGAACTTATACCTTTTATTATACATTGGCCATTTCAGCAATGGGCCTTTGACTTGGTTGGACAAATATATCCCAATTCTTCAAATTGACACAAGTTCGTCATTACGGCCACTGAGTATTTCACAAAGTGGGTTGAAGTTGTGCCTCTAATCAAATTAAGTGGAAAACAGGTGGCTATGTTCATATTGAACTACATTATCTGTAGGTATGGGATACCCTCTTCAATTGTAACAGACAATGGGGGCCAATTTAAAAACTAAGACATTGTTGACCTTTGTGAACAGTTCCACATTACTCAAAATTGCTCCTCAATCTATTACCCTCGAGGTAATGTATAGGCTAAGGCATCTAATAAAAATATTCTCAAGATCCTACATAGAACTGTAAGTAAGTCTGGCAGAGACTGGCATCTACAATTGAATCTTGCATTATGGGCCTACAGAACAAGCATCAGAACACCAACTGGAGCCATGCCATTTTCTCTAGTCTATAGTGCTAAAGCAGTACTACCTATTGAGGTTGAAATCCCATCCTTGCATATATCTTTACAAGGTCTAGTTACTGATGAGCAATACCACATCGATAGGGTGAATTCTTTAGACCTACTTGATGAGTGTAGGCAACAGGCATTCGATCATATGAAGATGTACCAAGCACACATGTCCAAGGGGTACAATAAAAAGGTTAAACCATTCCAATTTCAAGTAGGGGATCTCATCCTAAAGGAGAATCCTAAGAACTAGCCTAACAGAGAGCAGAAAGGAAATTTTGAACCTAACTGGTTGGGACCTTATGTTATCATTGCTACTTTTGGGACTAGAGCTTATTAACTAGCTACACCTGAGGGAGACGTTCTTCTAGATCCTATCAATACTCTACATTTGAAGTGGTTCTATGCTTGATGTTCAGCTAGCAGAGCCTGTACATTAAATAGTTCTTAGAAAATACCAAAAACATTCAGAAAATTGATCCTGGAGAAAATCCGAAAATAGTGGAAAAATTCCTGAAGAAAGGTATCCTTGGTGAAAACCTAGCAAACAGGTGCCATGATACTACAAAAACATTCAAAAGATAAAAAAATAGAATAAATTTTGAAAAAGAGAAAAGTGCCTTGATGACAACCTGGTAAGATAGGCATCCTACTAGAAAAAAGAATAAAAGGTCTTGCCAAGTGGTGAAAACCTGGTAATTAGGTGTCACTTGTATTCTACGCTCCATCTATCAATGCATTGTTAATATTAAGCCTTCACAATTTCACCTGTGCTAAGAGTTGACTTTGTTTCCTTACAAAAATCTTATCCTTGCTTGGGATTTGTCTATGTTTTTGTCTTAGGATCAGGTCATTTTTTCACTAGGGGTATCTTTTCCAGTATGAGAGGTCGTGTCTACTAGGTCATCATAGGAGGGTTTGTCTCATGACAAAATGATACTTGATGTTCTCAATAGACTGTTATGCTCATGACACAAGGATGGCACAAATATGAATGATGTTCCTATGATCTACATTGGCTTGAAAACATGAAACATACACAGACATGGAACACATATTGCTTGAATTCCAAACTTTTGATTGATGAATCTCTACTGCGCTTGAAAAATGAATCAATGGTATTTATCGGTACTACCTAAACACAGCTTGATCTTGGTTTGATTATGACTCTTTTATGAATCCATGATGTTTTCATTGGGGGCATCTAAGCAATTATAAATTTTATTTGATTCACAATTGATAGTTGTTATGTCTTCCGAGTTACTAAATGATGTCTGCACAGAGACAAAGAGTCGCAAGGATGAGGGGCATAACATTTTCTTGGTTTTTTGCATATGGTGATTTTTCCAAATAACCCTATACATTTCACCTAACTTGGATTTTTATGGTAAGAGTTGTCACTCTGAGTGGATAGCCGCATATATCTCGATCTTGGTTATGTGTAAACTATGGTGAGTTTGAAACAATTTCCTTGTCTGTTTTCTAAACTCAGATTCTCGCTAAGGTATACAAAGCATAATGTACCCAAGTATATGAATTTTCAAGGTCATTATGGGTCCAATATCCTTCCTTACACAGAATCTGATATAATAAAAGGAAAGTGACTATTTTTTTATCATGTCTTCTATGCCTTGATGCCTAGGTCTATTTTCAACATTTCAATAAAACATAGTATTCATACTTTCATAATATCAGTGGGTATTAGTGATGGTTGTACTATCAGGTGGTATCCATTCCAAAAAATGCCCAATGATGATAAAAATTTCCAATATCTGCAGATCAGTGACAAGTCCTAAGAGTCTGCATATAGTTGCATTTAGAGATTGCATGATGCATTTTATGAAAGAAGCACAAGCATAAGGAATTTGAGCTCAAAAATGAATTCTATTTTATTCTTCTAAATCCAAGTTAATTAAATCCATTTACTATTACTAATATCTCTATCGTTGCACATCCATAGCATACATTTTGCATTCATAAAATGAGACAAAAAGAAAATACAAAAATAAATCATTTATGCATTACATTTCATTTATACATCCTAAGTGCATCTATACATTTTCCTAGCATAAGAAAAACTCAAAAACATCCATTTGCATATTCACATAGTATCATTTGAAACATATTTATATTAGTGATAAATCCAAAATGCATAAATGATGTCATCATCTAAATCTAACTCATCATACGACCAAGATATAATCACATGTGCAAATAAATCTATCAAAGTAGAGAGAACTCATGAATCATGTCAGAATTAGAAACAACTGCATCAGATATATATCTCAAAACATGGTACAAATCAAATGGCACAAGTCTACACAAAGGGTATTAGAGTACATAGATGAATCAAATATACATATATCAAAGTGTCAATAGTATAAAAAATGGCTTCACAGGACTCTAGACATACAAAATGATCTCACAAAATAGTACAAAAAGATATGTATCAGATCTATCTTTCCCCCTCTCCCTAAACTAGAGGAGGAGGCATCGCTCCCTCAGACTGTTGGGCAACCTGTGAAAATGAAAGTGCTCTATGGCCCTTTGGAACTGCAACATGGTATAGGGAAAAGTAATAAGGTGCTCTTTGTCCCTGGTGGGTGGCTATCCTAGCCTATGCATCTCTCTCTTCTCTAAGCATGTCACCTTGCCTATCCTGCTCTATCATAAGGAACTCTAGCTATCTATCCCTATCTACAAGCAATGCATCTGATATTGCAATCCTGGAATCAGCTGTAGTGAGCCTGCCCTCTAAAGTTGTGATCTGTGCCTTGAGATTCTCTCGCTCCTACTCACACTGGGATAATGGTTCTCCATCCCTGCCAGAATCCTGTCCTGAAGCTCTGTCTTATGATCTACTAGGCTGCCTCTGGTGCTGCTTCCTCTGTTGTCTCTACTGATCTCCTGTCAGTAAAGGACTTGGATCTTTCCTAGGAGCAACAAGTATGATCGGGTGCACTGACCCTCACCACTACCACTTGCTACATCTACAGTACCACCCACATCTCCACCTCCCCTATCATCTCCACTGTCATCCCCCTTATCTGGAGGAGAAGGTCTCCCATCTCTACCTCCATCTCTACCTCCATCCCTCCCTCCATGTCTACCAGCACCCTTGTCTCTCTGGGCTCCTCCACTCCCTTTGGCGGGATGCTCATCCAGGTCATAATCTATCCGCTCCTCTATATGAGGAATGACCTCCTCAGGCACTATGAAACGTGGAAATGGATGTTGAAGAATCTCTGTTATGTACCCATCTGAGAAACCTACATCTGCAACATCCAGACGGAGATCCCAATCTACTTCAACCATGTCTCTAATCTCTTGGTGGGTAGTCTCATAGCTCAGCTGAGCACCCCACAATGGTGCCTCATCATGAATTTGGGCATATACTGTAATGTCCTATTTCCTACCCTGTTGTTGGCCATACTATCTCAAAACTCAGGTATGAACAAACCTCTCTACTATATATCTGGTCCTCCCAATAAGGTACCTACTCTGGAACAAAAATGGAACTTGTCTAGCATCTAAGGTCCACTCCTTACAATCTAAGTATGGCCACCAGACTACCTCTATCATATCATCACAAAGCTATTTCCAGTACTCTACCTTTCCCAGATGGGGCTGCTTAATGAGACCTGCATACATATATACATAAGCCTGCTTAGGTGCATATTGCCTATCTATGATGGGTCATGTCACAAGGATGTGCTCCTAGGCCCAGATCTAAAGAATCAAAATACCCATAGTCATGCTCCAGATATAATGGTAAACAATCTCATGAAGCTCATGGTACATATGGGCTAGGATACAGCTACCCCATGTGAATCTCTGTCTATGGATGACCATCTGCTCCAACATGTCTACCCATCTGACGAGGAACCTATGTTGTCCTTTGCCTGGCATTAGGATGCCACCAATCAAACCTGCTAAATATATAGATAATCAATCATAATGATCGCACATTTAGTCCCAAGAAAGGTATCTCTGATCAATGGTATCATCCTGGAAATACCAATGAGCTACACCAATCACCATGGTAGAAGTCACCTCAAAGCGCACCTTGCAGCCCATAATGGGAACATGTAGTATACGCCATACATCCTCTAGAGTAACTATAATCTCTCTGGTTAGGAGATAGAAGGTCTTGTGCTCTGAGTGCCATCTCTTGGTAAGAGTAGTCAACAGCCCCCGATTTACCCCTATATCGGGTAAACCAATCAAGGATCATAATCCACCGTGAATCACTGTCTCCTGCTCATCATCTAATAAAAGTCTAGACAAGGCAAGCACACGAAATAGATATGTACCTGGAAAAGTGACTACCTCAAAATACACCTGTTTGGCACATAAAAAGATAAATCAGTGTTCTATCTATGACAAAAATGCAGAATCATGATCAGCTAAGTGATTCAGGGTCCGCAGCAGACAAGATAGTTCACAATTTGCACAAATTCCAAGTCTAAAACCCAGATGTGATCCTGGATATACAAGGTACAATCTATTTACTAGATGTGATCCTAGAAAAATAGGATGCAATTGAGAATGCAAGGTGCAATCCCTATGGTATTTTATGCAGTACAATAACATTTTTACGATAGCTCCTGAAAATGCAGATTTGCTCCATTTGTTCTGAAAATCTGTCAAATTGTAGATTTCATCATAAATCTTGGTCTGACATTATTTTAACAGTCTCACCACTCACATTTTCACATAATTAACTTGGTTCTTGTGTGTTTATTTTTAACACACCCCCATTTCTTCACTTCTTCTATTCCATTCTTTCTAGACCTCACCGTTCCATACAAGTGATTAATTATTTCCACAGAGGGATTTTATTTCTTTCCTTCGATTTTGTTCCCGAGGGGGCATGATCACACTATCATCAATCAAATTTTTTCATGAAACAACATCAAAAATGACTTCGTTATCAAACAACTAGGGGCATGACAATTTCCTTGACTAAGTCAGAACTGTTGGATAGAAAGCTTTGGTTCTCATAAGATGGATATCTTGTGTTTCCTTATTTTAAAAGATTCTTATTTAAGCTCATGGCAGCTTCTTACTAACTTTTGGATGACAACCAAGTTCAAAATTAGTATTATCAATCTTTGGACGAAAACCAAGTTCAGAATCGGTATCTTTAAAATCTTTTATTGAACTTTGGATGACAACCAAGGTCGAAGTCAATTCTATCAGTTTAGTTCAATCAAGTGTGAGACTGATCTCATCAAGCATTTCATTCGATCATGAGTGAAATTCTCAATCTTTCTGAAGTCAAAATCAAAAACTTTCTTTGAATCAACGCGTTGCTCGCACATCTATTCAAAGAGGGGCAAATGTAACCACCTTATTTGGTCTCCTCAGACCATGGACCCTATTTTTCCTAAGTGTGATCATACCCCAATTATGGTCAAATGACCCTGTTACTGCTTGGCATAATTCTTTTCAAATCAATTTAATCTCCTAAAGTGATCAAATCACTAAATTAATTACTTTTAGCCAAAATCAAAATCAATCAAAAACATGGCTAAAATGATTAATTTACTAGGAATTAAATAAATTCCTAAATCAATTTCTCACTTGCAAGAAATCTCACTCCCCTAGCCTAATTAATTTAATAAAATTGGCTATAGTCCTATTAATTATTAAAAAGCAATAAAAAGCTTAAATAATTGATATTCTTATTTTTGAATGAATTAAATAAGTTTTATTCATTTCATTAATATTCCTCTAAACCCCAACCTAACCCACTTCAACCACTTTGACTCTAGGTTTGAACCTATCCCAACCCATTCACCCTTGCTAAATTGAATTTTAATCCTAATTCTATCCTAACCCACCTCCTAATGTTGTCACATTCCATTAAGGAGTGATTAAGGACTCAACCCACTTGAGAAAGTCAAAAAATCTCAAGATTCCTTTCCTCAAGTCCACCTTCTCAAGCTTGACTTGTACCCCTACCCATGCCTCTTAATTTCTCACATTTAATGTAGCATTTAATGCATTTTCCTCCACCATGCCTCATTAATGCCCAAGGCATTAATGCCTCTTACACTTCATTAATGATTTTTTCAACTCCATTAATGAACCTTGTCCCCCTCTCTCTCCTCATTTCTTCTATAAATAGAAGGGGTTTTTGAGCACAAATAAGCCCATAATTTAGATTGAAAATGCATTGTTATGTTGTTAGGATCTAGATAGTTTCATTTTACTTCATAGTTTCATTATCATGCATGGTTATAATGTTTATTTTTAGAGATAATATGCATGCTTAATGATTAAATAGTTTGTTTTAGCTCAAATCTTTCATACTAAGTTGTATATGTCACTGGTAGTAGCATAATCTAAGGGTTGTTATGTTTCTTATCATACTCTTCTTAGTTAGAAAGCAATAGGTCAATTTTAGTGCTCTATATGATCATCTAACCATGTTTTCCACTAACGCAATGACCTATTGAAGTGTTGTGTTGCAGGTAACAAGTGCAATATTTCACACACACACAGGTTCCACTAGATCCTCGAATAGCATTCACAACTTCCTTAAGTTGGGTATTGTATTGTGTTATGTTTTCTCCTTCCTTCATTCTCATGTCATCAAACTCTCCAAGAAGACTTTCAGCTTTGGCTCTCAATACATTTGCATCTCCTCCATAAACTAGTGTAAGCTGATCCCACATCTACTTGGCAGTTGTACATGTCTTTATGTTCTCAAATTCAACATCTATGAGTGAAGAAGCAATCTCCGCCATGATAAGGTTATGTTCATGTTTCTCAAATCCCTGATAAATATAATCTCATTATGCTTTTCCATGTTGAGAAGTTATCCTTGTTCAACTTAGGTGTGTCTCTCTTATACATCTTGTGATCTTTAGCTAATTAATTCCTTGAAAACTTTCTTCTAAGCATTGTCTACTCTCTGATAAGCATTGTATCCTCTGATACCAATTGTTAGAATAACTAAGAGGTGGGGTGAATCAGTTAGAATCATTTTCCTCACAAATTATCCTACAGTCCCAAATTTCTCCAGATGTATACCAAAAAAAATTCAAATAAAAAATCAGCTCGGTGAAAATGTATTCTATAATTTCAAAACTTATTGTTAAGTTGTCTACCGAGTATCAGTAAATTAATACTGTGATTATTGATCTAGGTGAATAAAGTAAAGTGTAAAGTAAAATAACAATCCACAACATTCATGCATATTGACACATAGATTTTTAACGTGGAAACCTTGCTAAGAGAAAAACCACCTGGGACTAGTAACCCAAAATATTTTCACTTTTCTAAAGTGAGGTCGGTGAAGAGCCAACCCTGTTAAAGGTTACAATGTACACTATTAAATATGACCTTGTTAGAGGATTTAAAACTAACAGTTCCCTCTTGACCATGTGTTAGTGAACAGGTTTGTCCTTCAAAAATAGATAAACAAACTAACTCCAAATGCCTGGAAAGAATAACAAAGATCACTAACAGTTGGATAAGTTATCATTAAATTGATAACTATCCTCTGAAATGAGTGGTACAGCTCCCTCTTAAAAGATATGCAATGAATAAATTTCTAGTTATGTCTTTAACCATAAGACACAAAGGCAAACTAACATTCATCCATCAACATGACATGAATGCGATTACAGATTTAAATAACTTTTAAAGAAAATTAAATACATGGCACAAAGACCATATAATCAATCTTTCCACTACAGAGAGATAAGAGGAAAAATTATCATTTTATTTTGCTCATATGAATGCACAAAACCTTCATATTTTATGGCATGCATACACTTGACAATATGGAGCAAAACTACACTTTAAAATGACTGAAATAACCTACAGATTAATTCCAATTAGAAAAATATACATGCAAACCTTCAGATATGATATATAAATTCCTTTTTATTTTCAAATACATAATACAAATGACCATAAGATCATCATAGCCCTACACCACAATCAAGCTTTGAAAAACAAAAATAAACTCTCCCCATTCCTCTGTTACAAATGCAAAAAATTATCTCCCCTCCCTATAGCCCACAGACTTCTGGAAGAAGAAGAAGAACCAACCCCTTATCTTTGAAAAGCCTTCTCTTTTATAGAGAATTATGGAAAATCATCTTTCCCGTAACTTTTTCAGTTACATAACTGATTCTTGAAAATCCCTCAACTTCTTCTTATCTTTCTAATAACTACAATATAATATTACAATTTAAAACATCTATCAGTTCTACTCATTACAAAAATGAGACATTTTAACTAATGTTTAAAATTAGTTAAAATAAGAAGTTGCTGGTTTCTTTGATAGACCCGTAATCAGTCAATCATAACTTTTTAATCTGATAGAATTTTGAAAATCGCTTCAGTCAGATCTGGTGCAATTTATCTCTCTACAACATATCCAAAACTTGGCCAAATCCAACGATGCAATAAAAATTTATGCCCCCACACTGAGACTGATTTTATACTAAAATAATAAACTCTGCAAATTCATGCTCACAAGCTGCTCAATTCTGAGAAAGTATTAAAATAATATATAATATGAGCTCTTATATCCACAAGCTGCTCAATTCTAAGAAAGTATTAAAATAATATATAATATGAGCTCTCATATCCATAAGATTAAATCTGGGAATACTTATGACCAAAATAATACATGGGTCAACATCAGATCTGAATAATCTCCAACCTTTTTTATTGCATTTTTGGACCTTTGGATGTGCAGATTTTGATAGTCATTTTGAGAATTTGTTTTTTTATGAATAGTGCCTTTCCATTAAAATAATGTCATAGTTACATATTCACAAAAAAGGGTTGAGGGATATAAAAATCACCCTGCGAGAGTTCACACAGCAACAACCAAAAGCAAAAACTAGAAACTATTCATAAAAAAAAACCATAAATCCTTTAGGCTGCAAAAGCAGTGCCAACCGAAGGAGGAGGATCTCTTTCATCAAAACCCTAGGTATCCCTAGGATTAACAAGAGGTTTGGGAACTAACCATCCATCAGCAGCATCATCTGTATCTTTTGAAGTTCAAATGAAAGTTCAAAATGACAAAAAAATTATTTCCTTCATTCATCACTTTGTCTTTATTCTTTCATGCGCAATTTGAACCTTGAACTTTGAACTTTTGAAGTTCAAATGAAAGTTCAAAATGAAAAAAACTGTCTTTCCTTCATTCATCGCTTTGTCTTTATTCTTTCATGCCCAATTTGAACCTTGAACTTTGAAATTTTGAAGTTCAAATGAAAGTTCAAAATGACAAAATTTGGCTTTCCTTCATTCATCACTTTGTCTTTGTTCTTCCATGCCCAATTTTAACCTTGAACTTTGAAATTTTAGGTTCAAATTGAAAGTTCAAAATTATTTGAACTTGAAGCTACACCTTTTAATCAAGGAACTTTGATATTTAAACTCCAAATTTTTAGAGATTTTGAACTTGCACTTTTGAACCAGAATTTGAACCTACATTTGAACCAGAATTTGAACGTTTTGAACTAGATTATGAACTAGTTGAACTTTTTATAAAATACCATCCTCACATGATATTATGACCAAAGAGTGTGAATTCTTATTTGACCATGTGATGGACTTGGTTTTTAAAAATTTAAAAATATGGGGGACCATAAGTGGGCCAACAATTGGCTCTGTCTGGGGACATGGACTAAAAGGACATGGAGAATCCAACATGTCTCTAGAAAATACTAGTGCCTAGCATCCATTGGGTAACAGAGTCAAAGAAAAGATAGGGAGCTTCTTGCAGATCAAGGCAACAAGCAAGCCAAAACCAAAGCTAAGCTAAGCACAACAAAAACTTGCAAAGCTAAAACTTATTTACAAGTATGTATAGGCGAGAAGATCTCACCAGAGGAACCAAAGCTAGGAAAGACTCACACAAAACCGTTTACCAACTTGGAGAAGAATGAGCCTTTCCAAAATAATGGGGTGCATCCGAATGAAATCACCCAACACAACTTTCATCTGGAAAAGCCTTCATTGCTAAAAATTAAACTGGAAGCATGCAGAAACTTTATAAATATCTATTCTCAAAGAGCCAGGCTTCATCACAGATTTCAAGATCTTTTGGAGGCCTCTACATGGTGTTTCCCAAGCTTTCTTTAATTTTTGGCTGCAAGTAATATTCAGAAATTTCTAAAAGAAAGGAACCATCACCTCCAATATTAAAATCATCATCCTCAAAATAAATTTTTGATTTCACATAGAGCTTGGAACAAGAAATGACTTCCTCAAGAATGGGATCTATTTTATCTGTAAATTTTTCATCCTCCTTGACTGCAACCAAATCTGAAAATTCTTTATCATAGACCAAGATATGAGATGAATCAATACCTAGAATTTTTAAATGAGATTCTTCTTACAGCAATGACAAGAACTGATTTATTATCTCCTCTTGACAAAGATAAGTGTTTTCCATCTCATTAACTGATTCTTGTGGCTTCCATACTTCACCTTGTCTATCATCATTTTCTTATGAAAAATGGAAAGTTGCATATTCTGGCTGAAAATTTTCATCTTCAAGATCATCTAAAATAAGCTGATTTTCATTAATTTCAAAGCTGAAATTTTCCATTTCTGGTGAAGAAAAAGGTTCTAATTAATTTTTATCATCCAAGCTCACAACTTCTCTATCATTTTCTTAATTATCTTTAGCTTTTCCAGCAACAACCAAAAAGATTCTTTGTGCATGCATTTATTCTTCTAGTTCATCCTTCATGCATGGTGAAAAAGATCTAGATTCCTCATCTTCTACTTGATGTGATATCTTCCTTGACTACTGATTACATGTTGGTGGTTTCACCACCATAGGTGTTAAATCTTGTACCCTGAGAATAGAGAAAACATAATAAATTGGTCTTTCACTCTCTATTTTTATTTCCTGGTGTCTTTGTTGCAGCCAAAACATTTTTGTCAAGATTCTTGAGGTTGTAATACCTTTCATTCACACATTTGAGAAGTAGAGAAGATCTATGATCTTTAGTTAAGTTGTTCTTTTTAGCTTCACAAATGCTTCCTTTGAAAGTATTCCAAAGATATTGCAGCATCTGGTCACTTTCACCATTTAAATATTTAGCTGTAGGTTTTTCCTTGGAATGTTTTCTTGGCTTGATTTCTTGTTCACCAAAGACTGAAAAATTTTGTGAATGAAAAGATTCTGGAGCAGCTGGAACTTCATCTTCATCAACTCTCAATTCTTCTTTAAGTTGAAATATTCTTTTCTTATGAGCTTGCAGTTGATGCGTTCTTTCTTCCAACTCTTTCAACTTGTGAAATATTTCACAAAGACTCCTCCATATGAGTGTAGATTCATGGTCATCTTCTATGTTTCTCCTCATTTTTATTGCCTCTGAGATACTCTCTTTGAAATGATCCCAAAATCCATGCAACACTTTATCATCCATTTCAAGAATCTCAAGGATGGTAGGGTCTGGTCTTTTCCCTTTTCTCATAACTCTTGGACTGAGCATGATACTTTACACAGAGCCACCAATCTCTTTACACAGAGATATTTTAAAAATCTAAGGAAAACAAAATGCACTGATCTCTGATTCTGAAATCCCCAGTAGAGTCACCAAAAATTTGTTAGTGAACAAATTTATCCTTCAAAAATAGATAAACAAACTAACTCCAAATGCCTGGAAAGAAGAACAAAGAGCACTAACAATTGGATAATTTATTATTGAATTGATAACTCTCCTCTGAATTGAGAGCTACAACTCCCTCTTAAAAGATATGGAATGAATAAATTGCTAGTTATGTCTTTAACCAGAAGACACAAAGGAAAACTAACATTCATCCATCAACATGACATGAATGCGATTACAAATTTAAATAACTTTTAAAGAAAATTAAATACATGGCACAAAGACCATATAATCAATCTTTCCACTATAGAGAGATAAGAGGAAAAATTATCATTTTGTTTTTCTCATATGAATGCACAAAACCTTCATATTTTATGGCATGCACACACTTGACAATATGGATAAAAACTACACTTAAAATGACTGAAATAAACTACCGATTAATTCCAATCAGAAAAATATACATGCAAACCTTCAGATCTAATATATAAATTCCTTTTTATTTTCAAATACATAATACAAATGACCGTAACATCATCATATCCTTGCACCACAATCAAGATTTGAAAACCAAAAATAAACTCTCCCCATTCCTTTGTTACAAATGCAGAAAATGATCTCCCTTCCCTGCAGCCCACAAACTTCTAGAAGAAGAAGAAGAACTAACCCCTTTTCTTTGAAAAAAATTCTCTTTTATAGAGAATTCTAGAAAATGCTCTTTCCCATAAATTTTTCAGTTACATAACTGATTCTTGAAAATCCCTCCATTTCTTCTTATCTTTCTAATAACTACAATATAATATTACAATTTAAAACATCTATCGGGTCTACTCATTGCAAAAATGAGACATTTTAACTAATGTTAAAATTAGTTAAAATAAGAAGTTGTTGGTCACTTTGATAGACCCATAATCAGTCAATCATAACTTTTTAATCTGATCAAATTTTGCAAAGCGCTTCGGTCAGATCTGGCACAATTTTCCTCTCCACGACATATCCAAAACTTGGCCAAATCCAACAATGAAAGAAAAAGTTATGCCCCCGCATTGAGACTAATTTTCTGCTAAAAAAATAAACTCTACAAATTTATGCTCACAAGCTACTCAATTATGAGAAAGTATGAAAATAATATATAATATGAGCTCTCATAGCCATAAGATTAAATCTGGGAATACTTATGACCAAAATAATAGGTGGGTCAACATCAGATCTGAATAATCTCCAACCTTTTTTGATTGCATTTTCAGACCTTCAAATGTGCAGATTTTGACAATCATTTTTAGAATTTGAACTTTTGAAGTTCAAATGAAAGTTCAAAATGAAAAAAAAATTCTTTCCTTCATTCATCACTTTGTCTTTATTCTTTCATGCCTGATTTGAACCTTGAAATTTGAACTTTTGAAGTTCAAAATGACAAAATCTGTCTTTCCTTCCTTCATCACTTTGTCTTTGTTCTTACATGCCCAATTTGAACCTTGAACTTTGAACTTTTAAGTTCAAATTGAAAGTTCAAAATTATTTGAACTTGAAACTGCACCTTTTAATCAAGGAAATTTGATATTTAAACTCCAATTTTTTTCAAGCTTTTGAACCAGAATTTGAACTTTTTGAACCAGATTTTGAACTAGCTGAAATTTTTATAAAATACCATCCTCACATGATATTATGAGAAAAGAATGCAAATTCATATTTGACCATGAGATGGACTTGGTTTTTAAAAATTTAAAATGGGGGACCATAAGTGAGCCAACACCATGCATTCACTATAGGGTCAACAAGAAAACACTCAACATTCTCTGAATGTTATAATAAGGACTTCACTGTCCTACTCAGTTAAGAGAATTATCTGTAACAATGGTTAAATTGATACAGTAGTGATCTTATTCAAATACAACTCTATTTTTCAGATATTCAGATCTATGCTAAGTATATAATACCTCTGATCAATTTGTACTTCTTCAGTTCATCTCATACTTCATACTTGTTATGATCGGGAATCCTCTTTCCTCTATCACTTAGCGATGTCTGCAGAATAACGCCCGATTCTGTCTTTAACCAGTTTGATCAGTCATGCATAAATTCACATGTATACGCTTCAGTTGTAGCATGTATTTCAAAATGAATCTCTTGTCTCTTATATAGACATCATAGCTCATTTAATTTTCATCCTTTCGATCCTACCGCTTAATCTCCATTGTTCATTTTCCCGCTTGATCCTTTCTCGATAGTTGTTTTATAAAAATGTTTAAATCTTTGTCATCCGATTTTCCTTAAATTTTCATAACCATTTGATCAAATAAAAAACTTTATCTTTTACCTTAAAATCATCAATTTCCAGCTTAGCATCCTAGTCGGCCTCAATTTGAATTAATTTCTTGGTCTTAGTATTAACCGTGTTGTGTTAGCGATCCCTAGCTCGGTTATCACTATGCTTAGTATACATTGTGTTTTTACTCAATTATTCATGTCTCATTGTATACATAACTCTTCATTTACCAACCACATAAACATTGTTTGTTCCAGATCTTCAAACCATAACAAATGTTTTCCACCATAATAATACTCAAATAAGTTGACATCAATGACAATACATTAACTAGTAATTTTTATCATCACTTCTGCAAGTCGGTTGAATATCAAAAAATCACTTCAAACATATATTCAATTGTATTTCATCAAGAGAAAGATACAATGGTTCTACTTATGACTGGATATTAGTCTATGATAAAGAAGTGTGACAAAGTTAGTCTTTGAGTTTTGAGGATAACCTGTGTGCGACATGGATTCAGGTTATGTGAGCTTGAGGGATGGAAAAAGACATGTTGAAGACTGGTTTTTATAATTCTTGGACCTCCAAACTCTTCGTGATGTCATCTATGGTGTGTTCTTTGGAGGAACCTATTTTAGGCTGACTTCGGTGATGAAGCGTGTATTATGGATTGCAAGCATGTATTACAGATCTTACATTATATTTGATGGGTTATATTTGATGTTTACTTGTTATAGGTACTGTTTGTATCTTAGCAAGGGGTTATGTAATCATTTGTATATTTGGAAAGCCTAATTGGCCAACCTAGTTAATTATTGTAATAGGGTATATAGGAGATATATTTTCTTGTTGAAAAGTGTGTGCGAAGTGGAAAAATATTTGTGGAAGCTGTGATCTTGTGTCTTATGGATGTAGAGCAGAGATTGTGATTGTGATACTTCATTGGAACTAACCAAGCAAAGATAATTTCTATCAGACAGCTCATTGGATTGTATATCTCATATACATTTGTAATTCAGATAGTGAGTCTTGAAGGTGGATTTAACCTTCTTTAGGCAGTGTGCCTAGGAAGTGGGTCTACTGTTAAACTTGACTCCTAATAGGGTATGTCCTCTAACAGGGACTATGTACTGTAATGCATCAATAAGCTCCTAACAAGGTTAAATCTTTTAACAGGGATACTATACTCTCAGTACATTATTTGTGGGTGCTAATTCCCACTGGGTTTTTACCTTTAACAGAGTTTCCTTGATAACAAAGGATTGTGTTATGGTATTTTCATTTATTATGTTATCATTTGGGTTAAATTTTTGGTTTATAAAGTTTAATGTTTAATAATTTGTCTCACGACTGATTCACCCCTCCCCTCCCCCTCTCAGTTGTGTTGTTGGATTTTTATTCCTAAAAATTGGTATCATAGCTACTGGTCCTTAGAGAGAAAGCTTAATAGCTTGAGGTGATCCTGAGGATGACATTCTATAAGAAGGATAGTCCAAAGTTTGATCCTAAAAACTTTGACAGTTGGAAGAACAAGATGAGAACTCATTTACTATGCTTGAGAATCGACTATTGGATGATTACAAAGAAGGATGTATTGATTAAGGCTGAGGATGAATTGGAAAAAGCTATTGATGATGAAAATAAGATACTTTCATATAACATGGTCTCAAGAGAAGCACTGATTAGTTCTCTCTTTGAAGGTGAATTCACAGAGGTTAAAGATTTAGATTCTACACATGACATTTGGAAAAGATTAGAAGCACTTTATGAAGAAGACAAGTTTACTAAGCATGTGAAGTTGCAGAACTGGAAGACAAAGATAGAAATATTGAAAATGAAAGATGATGAGAATATTAGAGCATGTATATAGAGAGTTACTGAGGTTTCTATTGGAATCAGCAACTCTAGCGGCACATATAGTGAGGAACAAGTAATTGCAAAAATTCTTAGATCCCTGACACTTGTGTACAAAACTAAAGTCCAAGCAATTGAAATGATCATACCCTTGACGATGAACTTTAACAGAGAGATGTTGATTGTGAAGTTAACTACCTTTGAGGCCGCAGAGCTAGGAGATTCTTTACCGAAGCAAGAATCAACATTCAAGGCAACTATGCATGGAAACAAGAAATCCTTATCAAGTCTAGTAAGCACTAGTAGAAGTTGTCTGAGAGAAGAGCTTGAAGATTGTGATGATGAATGGGAGAAGATACAGGAAGAAGAAAGAAAGTTAGATGAAATTTTTTCCTTGATCAAAAGCAAAGAAAATAGAGGTAGGGGTAAGTTTCAAGGCAAGCTACCTCTAAAATGTTTTTCATGCAAAAAGATAGGACATTTTGCATCTAGATTTTCTACAAGGTTTCCTAAACACAATCCTAAGTGTCATAGACCTGATTATTTAAAGAATAAATAATGTTACTATGCTATTGAAGGTTTTTTTGATGATGATGTTATTGATTATGATGAGATTGGATTTATTTCTATTAAGGATGATGAACATATTCATAAACAAAGAGCCTTAGTATCTCATGTTGAAAAGAAATCTGAATGGATCATAGATAGTGGATGTTCACATCACATGACTGGTGATAGAAACAAGTTTGTCAAACTGAATAAGTATGATGGTGGTGTAGTGAGATTTGGTGATAATACTCCTAAGCTTATCATTGGAAATGGATCTATTTATCTAGATGGTAAGACTAATAATAATGATGTACTTCTTGTTGATGGACTTAAGCATGATTTTTTAAGTGTTTGCCAAATTGTAGACAAGGGTTATCAATTTAAGTTCATTGATGGTAAATGTTATATCAAAAGTAAGATAGGAGACTTGATCACATCTGGTACTAAATCAAGAGGCAATGTATTTGAATTGAATACATCTGAAGCTTCATGCTTTGTTGTGAAGATTGATGACAGTTGGCTATGACAGAAGATTTTTCATGTGAACTTTGATAATATTGTGAAGGCGTGTATGACTAATGTTGTTAGAGACCTACTGACAATTGTGAAACCATCAAACACTATGTGTAATGGGGAAACAAACCAGAAGTAGTTTTGAAAGAAAATCTTATTCAGCTAAAGGGAAGTTGGATCTGGTACATATAGATTTGTGTGGGCCTACAATAACAAGATCTTATTATGGTGAAATGTATTTCATAATGTTTTTTGATGACTTTTCTAGAATGATGTGGGTTTCATTTATTAGAGAAAATTCTGAGGCTTTTGATAAGTTTAAAATCTTTAAAGCAAAAGTTGAGAATGAGTCTAGATTAAAGATAAGATGTTTGAGATCAAATAGAGGTGGTAAGTTTACTTCAGATATGTTTAACAAATAATGCAAAGAGAATGGAATATATAGGAAAACATGAGCTCCTAGAACACCTCAACAGAATGGAATTGTAGAGCAAAGAAATAGAACAATATTGGATGCTTCTAGAACTATGTTGCTAGAAGGAAATATATCACATGTTCATTGGAGACAAGCTGTTGGTATTGTTGTTTATATCCTGAGAATAATTCAGATTAGAGAAGGTACAAGTAAGACTCCTTATGAACTATGGTTTAATCATACTCCTATTGTCAAATATTTTAGAATATTTGGTAATAAATATTATATCAAAAGAAATGATTAAATAGGAAAGTTTGATGCTAGAAGTGATGAAGGAATCTTCCTTGGTTATTACACTAAGAGAAAAGAATATAAATGTTTCAATCTAATATTAAGGAAGATGATTGAAAGTGCTAATGTAAGGATTGATGAGAAGTTTCAGATTCAAGAAAGAACAGAGAGGTTACTGAAAGTCAACAGGAAACTCTTTAAGTTGACAAAGTAATTGAAGTATGTTTGAATGATTCTACTAAAACTCAAAATACACAAGGGTATGTCAAGAAAAACCATCCTGAAGATCAAATTATTGGAGATGCTAACACAGGTATGATGACAAGATCTAGATTAAGAGATGAAATTTGTTTGATTTCTCAAGTAGAACCTAAAAATACTGATGAGGCTTCTAGAGATGAATCTTGGACTAAAGCTATGCAGGAAGAATTGGATCAGATAAAGAAGAATAACATGTGGGAATTGGTTCCTAGACCTGAACAAGAATGTGATAATAATTAAGTGGGTTTTCAAAAACAATATGGATGAGGAAGGAACAATGGTAAGAAATAAAGCAAGATAGGTTTGTAAAGGCTACTCACAACAAGAAGGAATATACTTTGAAGAGACATTTTCTCTTACTACTAAGTTGGAAGTAGTAAGATTATTTCTTGCTTATGTTGCATACAAAGACATTAAAGTATATCAGATGGATGTGAAATCTACATTTCTAAATGGAGATCTAGAGGAAGAGGTATACATTGAGAAACCTGATGGATTTCCTCTGATAGAGAATGAAGACATGGTTTTTAAATTGAAGAAAGCATTGTATGGATAGAAACAGGCACCTAGAGCATGATATGAAAGATTGGATAAGTATCTACTAAGTCTTTGTTTCAGAAAAGGTAATGCTGATTTTAATTTATATTTGAGAACCAGTAAAGAAGAAATTTTGATAGTTGAAGTTTTTGTAGATGATATTATCTTTGGAGGAAATGATAAGATGAGTAATAATTTTTCTAAGGAAATGGAAAATTAATTTGAGATGTCTATGATAGGTGAAATTAAGTTTTTCCTTGGCTTACAAATTAATCAGAATAAAGATGGAATTTTCATTTCTCAATCTAACTATCTTAAGGAAATGTTGAAGAAATTTGGAATGGAAGATTGTAAAACTATTGGGACACCCATGGTGATTGGTTATAAGCTTACTAATACTGCAGAGATTTAGAGTGTTTTTCAGACAAAGTACAGATCAATGATTAGAGGCCTATAATATCTAACTCACACCAAACCAAATATTGCAAATGCAGTTGGAATTGTGGTGAGATATCAAGTTGATCCTAAAGAAATACACCTTTCTATTGTGAAAATAATTTTTAGATACTTGAAAGGAACAATAGAGTATGGATTTTTACAGGCATATACTGATGTTGATTGGGCAGGTAGTGTGGATGACAGAAAGAGTACAAGTGGAGGAGCATTTTTTATTGGAAAAAGGCTTGTTTCATGGCTAAGTAAGAAGCAAGATTGTATAGCTCAGTCTACTACTAAATCAGAATATATTGTTGTTGCTATTAACAGCACTCAAATTGTTTGGATGAAGTAGATGATGAAGGATATTTGAATAGCTTTTAAAGAACTAGTGGTTATCCATTGTGATAACACTAGCATATTTAATATATCAAAGAATCCAGTAATGCATTCTAAAACTAAGCATATATCAATAAAGTATTATTTCTTGAGGAACAAGGTAGTAGAAAAGGAGATCAGATTGGAATACATAAGTACAAAGGAATAGATTGCTGACATATTTACTAAACCTTTGCAAAAATATGCTTTTGAGTATCTCAGGAGCATGCTTGGGGTGACAGCCCTCCTTGTGTTAATTAATTTATGTAGGAATGAATTAGTCCAGTAGCTATCAGATCTATATCAAATTTGATGCTTGGATCCACTCCTCAGGGGGAGTGATTACAAGTACTGAATAGTTTCATTTGGGTGATTTTGCACCTGGTTATTATAGGCATGAAGATTTGAAAAAGATACACCTTGCAAAGTTGTGATGAATAGATGTTGGTTAATGGAACCCTTTTTCATTGATTTCAAAGGGGGAGAGATTCAATGGTGAAAATCTCTACTATTTAGGGAGAGCTGTGTTGAGGATATTGAGAAGATTGTATCAAGGAGTACTTTTAGGTTGTTGGATTTTCTCATATGTTGCCATCAATGAAAAAGAGGGAGATTGTTTTAATTGGTTATATTGTTGTTGTTGACATTCATGTTTTGTCACTAATGTCAACATATGTTTCTATGAGACTAAATAGACTAGTTATTATTGTTGACCAATTGACTAACATAAGTGGATGGGTATTGTATGGATGATTCAAAGTGTGCAAAGATAGGGATGTGTACAGGTATGTGTTGTGATCTTATGTCTAATATCACATGGCTAGATGTTGTAGATAGAGAAAGATACAGTGGTTCTACTGATGACTGGATATTTTTCCGTTATAGAGAAGTGTGACAGAGTTAGTCTCTATGTTTTGAGGATAACCTATGTGCAACATGTATTCAAGTTATGCAAGCTTGAAGGATGGTAGAAGACATGTTGATGATTATTTTCTATGATTCTTGGGTCACCAGACTCTTGGTGATGTCATCTTTGGCATTATCTCTAAAGGAAACCTATTTTAGGCCGACTTTAGTGATGAAGCATGTATTATGGATTGCAAGCGTGGATTATGGATCTTGCATTATATTTGATGTTTACTTGTTATAGGTACCATTTATATCTTAGAAATGGGTTATGTAATAATTTGTATATTGGGAAAGCCTAATTGGCCGACCTAATTAATTATTGTAATAGGGTATATAGGAAAGATCTTTTCTTGTTGAAAAATGTGTGCGAAGTGGAAAAGTATTTGTGGAAGCCAAAATATTATGTCTGCTAGATGTAGAGCAGAGATTGTGATTGTGATACTTCATTGGAATTGACCAAGAAAAGATAGTTTCTATCAGATAGTTCATTGGATTCTATATCTCATATACATTTGTAATTCAAATAGTGAGTCCTGAAGGTAGATTTAACCTTCTTTAGGCAGTTTGCCTAGGTAGTGAGCCTACTATTACTCTTGACTCCTAGCAAGGTATGTCCTCTAATAGGGAGTATGTACTATAATGCATCAATAAGCTCCTAACAGGGCTAAATCTTTTAATAGGGATACCATACTCTTAGTATATTATTTGTGGGTGCTAATTCCCACCGAGGTTTTACCTTTAACATGATTTCATCGACAACAAAGGATTAGGTTATGGTTTTTGCATTTATTGTCTTATTATTTGGGTTAAATTTTTGGTTTATAAAGTTTAAGGTTTAATAATTTGTCTCACAACTGATTCACCCCCCTCTCAATTATGTTGGTGGACTATTATTCCTAATAGTATTGTGTTTGTGTTTTGGATTTCAAAGAATATTGACATTATTTATAATTTTTGGCCTCAATACTGTAATGTAGAATTGAATTAGTGGCCATTAAACTTGTTTTCAGGTTGTTGTTAGACTAAGTATTTACTTTATGACTCTGTAATGGACATGGCACTGGTCTGATTTTTTGTCTTTACTTATTCTTGGTTGGAAACATGATGAATTTTTTCTTTGTTTAGTTTTTTAAATTATTGTAATTATTATGTTCTCCTTGTTAATCAGTGAAGTCTGATCAAGATCTGAACCAATCCAATATAATATTTCATGTTTCTTCATATATTTTGGATGAGAACATTATCTGTTGAACAACACTTCATCAAAGCAGTCTAAGTGTATCCTTAAGTGTTATTAAAAATGTGCAGCCACTTGAGTATAAAAGAGCTCAAAGTTCAGATGATCTATGTACCTTGTTAGTGTGGATTTTCTTTCCTTTAGTTTGTGGATGGTGTTGAATAGATTTTTTAGGTGTCAAACCCCATAACTAATATTTCACCTAGGATTAGAGGGAAACAACAAAAATAAAAAACACCTACATGGAACTATAATCATACATTATTAGATGTTAATCCAAAAGTTCAAAAATCTTTGATCATTGTTGTGAACAAATTGTAATACAATGAGTCTTCATTAGTGTCGTAGCCCAAGGAATTTTACCTTGAGTAGTGAGCCTGATTGCATGCATAGTCCCATTAATTTTAAGACTTTATTTTTGCACAATATTTTCTTTGTGGGTGTCATCCCCACCATGGTTTCCCCCCTAACAGGGTTTCTACAATAAAAACACTTGTGTTATGGTGTGGTGTGTGGATTTCATGTTGATTACTTCATTTTCTTGCATATTTACTTTAAAAGTTTAATATTAATATATATGGCATGTTTTGATGAATAAAAATTTGTCATAAAGGGTTTTGGAATCAGATTGTTAAAGGTTAAATTTTATTGAACACTGATTGTTCCTTCATCTCAACAAGCACAATAATCCTTGAGCCAACTGAATCATCCTCCTTCCAATGTAATTCCAAATAGGGAGATAGGCTTCAGAGTCTTTTTTTGCATTCATAAACTCTCCTCTCCTTATTTTTCCATTCATTAATATTATAAGAGACTCACTTCTAGACTTTGTACCGAGACACACTATCTTAGGGAAATATAGAAAGAGACTCACTATCTCAACACATGAGACATGAGATGAATTATAATGAAATAAACCTTCAAAAAAATACTTCTTATATATGTGTCTCACCTCTACAAAAGATAAAAGTAGCTTGGTTAAAATGATCATGAACTTTTTAAGAAATGAATCAAGCTTAGCTGAACTGATCATGATCTTTTCTTTGGGGTCATTGGCTGTCACAAGTTCACCTTTGAGTTCTTCTTCAAGATCATTTTCTCCCTGTAGATCAAAAACAATTCTATTGCATTCATCGGATCTCCCATCAAGGATGGTTCTAGGTTTTCTTCATTATTCTTTCTAGCCTCAATCTCCATCGTCATCTTCATCATCATAGATTCCACATCAAGCTTCAAGTTGGCATTTTATGGCTTGATTTTTTCACATTCTTTGGTCTTTTATTTTAGATCTTGACTCAACTATTCATCATATGTGATGTCAATATCCTTTTGTTGTAACTGGTCACAAATTCCTCTTCTCTTCACCTTGTCTTACTTCAATTGTTCTTTCAACTTCATGATGAAATCTCCAGCTTCTCTTAGATCACCCTGCAACATCCTTACTTCATTGTTGGGTTGATCAAGATCTTCTAAAGCAACCGAGAGTTGCTCTTGCAAACCTGAATCCGTTGTTCCTTCCCAAATCTCCCTCAAGTTATTATATTTCCTTCAAGGGACCAATTGTTGAAATTAATGAACATTGAGAGAGGGGGTGAATTAGTGTTCTATCAATTTTTACTTATTAAACTGATTCTCAAACCATTTAAATCATAAAAAAAAAATAAAGTGCAAGAACATATATAAATCAAATAAATATCACACCATAACACATGGATTTTTACTATGGAGACCGTGTTAGGGGAAAAACCATGATGGGGATGAAACCTACAAGCCAATACTCTACATAAAATATCATCTTACAATATGGAGAATACACTTGCATTCATCCTCACTACCTAGAGCTCAATGCTCAATTAAAACTAGGGCTACAACCCTTAACATAATTCTCACTACCTTACCAGATCATTGAAATGATCATAAATCATTTGAACTATTATAGTAGCAACAACTATGCTTGATTACAATTCTATGTAAGTACATAAATCTGATCTGATACACTTTTTTGTCTAACTTCCCTGTTGTCTATTCTTCGCCAATTAGACTATTAGATCACACTATCCTACATCAAATCTTCATGTAGGTAACTTGCACACTTCACACACACATAAATTTTTATCCAAATCTACTTTCCAAACCATAATGTAAAGATTATATAGGTACAGTACTACAAATTTTATCTCCCCTATTAGTTACCAAAAATATCCTAGGGAAGTATAATACATTATGACCAAGTCAACCAAATCCTCAATTTGAATTGATTTCCCTCAAAAATTATTTTAATCATGTAGCTAACTATTTTGTCTTTACCAATTTATCACAAAATTTAGAGCCAAAATCAAATTACCATGTACATGTAAGGATCTTCCTTCATGTTGGCCTATCAGACTGTGAAACACAAAATATCATTGTTTAGATCTCTGTAACACTTACCCAACATGTCATCGTACCTCAAAAAACTATATTTAGCATGTGTACACCAGTAGAATTCTTTTCTTATATGTGCACCAAAAATATTTAACCTAGAAAGGAACATTGAAACTTTTATTGTAAACTACCTATACATTATTATTCATTCTAGTACTTAGCCAAAATTGTTCTAGACTTCTGGTCTAATCTCCTAATGAGTTGTGCACGTAAAATTAGGATCTAATCATTATCTTGTTTCCATCAATGACAACACTCATCCATATTGTCAATGTCTCTTTCCATATTTCCAACATGCACAACCTCCAAAGTTAGGAACAAGGTAACATATAACAATAATTAGTTGACCCAAAATACATCTAAACATGATACCACATAATGTGCATACCCACATAGCAAGGTGAGACCCAAAATTAACTCAACACATGATTCACTACAATCAAGAATGACATAAGCAAGATAACAAACCTTGTCAGCTAGATAGCCACAAAAACCTTGTAAACCAACTTCAAACATGATGTGGCATCAAAGATCTTAGTTGTTTCTATGCAAATCACATAGAAATTTTACTTGAACATCCAACATCATTCCCATGAACACATATCATATTTTCCTCAATGATTAACTTGTGACAACCATTCTTGCACAACATTCTTCATAATTGGAACACTATGAAAACACAACCGTGAAGCATATCACCAAAGACATTCTTGTGGTAGACATATCTACCAAAAAATGAACTAAGACATTGCACATGCATTATGAACATTCCCTCTAAGATGAACCATCATAAATATCAATGCAAAGAAATTCTCAGACTATTCTTGATAGAAACTAAAATTCCAAACACATTGAATTCTTCTAAAACATCAACATAAATACTATAAATACTAGGGACCTAAAATGAAAAGAGTGCAACATACATAGAACGTACAATATATCTTCCAAAATAAAAGGTCATATCATTAAATGAAGAGGAATACAAATTACTTCTTGCAAATATACTTCAACATTCTTCATTGATTGCACTCTCGTCCAACCAAATTGATCACAAATTTTGGCTAGGGGTTTCTAATACTTTACTTATGAGATCCATGATGTCAAGATGTTTATTATATTAATCAACAACAAAACAAGGGTTCTAGACCTTACAAAACCATAGCTTGGAGGCATAAAATTACTGGTACACTAACAAAAGATGAAAATCGAAAGAAAAAAGTAGCAACACCACACAAAAAGTAACCACAAGTGGTGATTGGCCAACTTAAACATCTAGGAGTAACATCATTATATATATAAGTACCAATGATAACAAAAAAACAAAAATATATTATTCCTAATACATAAAACAAAGTATAACCTATACCTAAGGAACATGTTATTCCCAGAACTAGAGTCTATGTAAAAGACCAAAATAATAAGAAAAATATTTTTGAAGTCCCCATAGGGGTGGGGGTAATAGCCACAGCTACCCAAGGATTTAACATTACAAGGGGATTTGATGTTGTAGATCAACTAGTACAACACCTGGCTCCAATAATCTATGAGAAAATTAAACAAATATTTGTAATTTTCCTCATCCTCACCATCCTCGCTAAGAACCTTACCCTGTAGCAAGCAAAGAGAAGTTGTAAAGTTGTGCATAACTCAAAGACTGAACCTTGAGATTCTCCCCATCTTGTGTTCTATTTAGTTGATTTTTTTTTTCAATTTTCCTTCCTCACGCTTAAAAATTCATCCATTCCAAAGAAAGAAACACATTAGGATTGACTAAGATAGTATTTTCCTCCTTTGGTATCATGTCCCTAGTGAGGTCAATTGGCTCCCCTTTCTTGTTGTTATAGATATGGATTTGTTGGAGCTACCAATTAAATCAACTTTATTTTCCTCCCCTTCCATGGTCCTCTTCTATCCACTAACCTTCAATATTTCATCATTCCCCTACTTTGTGCTCTCCTATGAATCATAATTGACTATAGTTATTACCCATTATGTGCAGACCTCATGTCTAGTCTTTTGGATCTTCATGGAGTACTATGTTCCTCTTCTACCACATCATCCTCCTCACTATTCACCTCCTGCATGAAAAGTTTTTTTTTCTTGGTAAGGGGAGGGGTTTTCCCCTTCCTTTTGGAGGTGTCCATCTTGGGTCCTTTACCTTTCAAGACACTATCATTAGGGGTGACCATCTCAAATTTAAGCATGACTGAAGTGCCAGGGGGGAGGTAATTTTAAGGGCACCGGGGTGATGAATGCCTCTTTTTTGCTACGACCTATCATTTCAATATTACTTGTAGGTGGGGGGACTAAATAATAGGGGCTTCATGGAAAAAAATAGGTTTAGGGGGTAGAGTGCTAAATGACAATGATAAAGCCTAAAAATGAGGCACTTGTGTAGATAGATAGATTTCTTATTCTGAGTACGAACAGTCTATTTTGCATCAAACTTATAAATTTCAAGGGAATCAAGCAAGAAAAAGGAAATAAGATAGTTTCATGGTTATATAAATGGTTAAGGAGGGGCATACGGTAATAATAATAATTAAAAAGTGAAATACTTCATAATCATGAGACAAACTTGGTTGCATGGTGGTGGTAGCTATACCCTCTCATAACCTCCCTGCATCTTGATCAACACCTCGTTTCCTTTCAAAAAACCTATTCAGGCTATCGATGTCAACCACCTAGCTAGTCTTCTTCCATTTTATACCTTCATAAAGTAACCTAATCGACTTGGAAATCAACTCGTCACTAACTTTTATGGAGATTCCCCTAATAATAACTCTTCTTTCTTCCAAGGAATTGGCAAACTAGACATACAAGCCCTCATCAAATCCATTGATGGACATAATGAAATTAGAAACCCCTCCCCTCCTCTTTGCAGATATACCATGCACTGGGATCATTCTTGAAATTTTCTATCTTATCAAGCTCAATGCGGACACGGTCCCCACCCATCTTTTTAGCACAATAACTAGTATAACATAATCCACAAAAAAAATCTAAAACCCTTAATACAATTAGGGAGGCTTTTCGTTATCACAAACTGATTTAAAAGAGGGATAAATGCTTGTCTATCTGGTTGGTTATCATCATTAGGTCATCATCTCTATAAAATAATCTCATATGGGCTACAGTCTCCCACAACTGAGGGTCTTTTCAACATGGAGTACAAAGGTTACACTCCTTTACAAGGGATGAAATAATAAATGCTTAAGTGACTATGTGTGATCCACTTGAAAAAACATCTCATCATTATAGGGCTCACCTTCAGGTTGGTGTAATCATCATGATTCACTAAAGGCCATCTAGAGAAACTAGTACACTCTAGAGGGATTTTAATCACTAGTACAAAAACAACAATATATGACCAAATAAACTACCAAAATTGTAGATAAATGACCAAATTTGGTCATGTGATCAGTGGTAGTTTATTGCTGGTCATTTATCTCGCGACCAAATTTATGACTAAACTATTTTATTCATTGATTTGGTCGTTTATTTGGTCATTTGGTAGTTTATTTGGTCATTTATTTATTCATTTGGTAGTTTATTTGGTCATTTTGTAATTTATTTGGTTATTTTGTCATTTATTTAGTCATTTGGTCATTTGGTAGTTTATTTGGTCATTTATTTATTTATTTAGTCATTTATTTAGTCATTTGATAGTTTATTTGGTCATTTATATGGTCATTTATTTGTTCATTTGGTAGTTTATTTGGTCATTTATTTGGTTATTTGGTAGTTTATTTGGTCATTTATTTGGTCATTTGGTCATTTATTTAGTTATTTGGTCATTTGGTAGTTATTTGGTCATTTATTTGGTCATTTGGTAGTTTATTTGGTCATTTGGTAGTTTATTTGATCATTTAGTAGTTTATTTGGTCATTTGTTTGGTTATCTGGTCATTTATTTGGTCATTTGGTAGTTTATTTGGTCATTTATTTGGTAATTTAATTTTTAGTATATTTGGTCATTTCTGTTATTCGGTAGTCAATGTAGTTACGAAATAAATAATTTAATAAATTTTAAAATGCAAAAAAAAATATAATATTAGACTTGAACTAAATCATAAAATTAAATAAGACTATTACACATGAACAAGCTACGACATACTAGAATTAAAAGATTTTTTTTTCTATTAAGATAGTTTATCAAAAGATACAATTAAGTAGCAGGATCCAGTACCAGTAATCAAAAACTACACACAACCCCCATAACATACACATTTACAAAATTGGGAGAGTGTTAACATTTCCAAATCTATAACCTATACTTATCAAAGTATATTGTTCAAGATACGATTTCTTTACATAATTACATCAAAAATGATAAGTAAACTAAACTTGAATTACTCCCAACCAGTATCTTGGTTGTTATTATTGTCCCTCGGGGCCGATGAATTATTAGCCTAGTCATAATATTGTGTCTCTGTTGCTCCTGCTTCCCACTCTGTAGGCTCACCCTGTACACTGTGAACTACATTAGCATCCACATGTTCCTTGGGATCTACATGGCATCTATTCAAGAGATTGTTAAGATCTTCCACTTCAGTCGGGGCTAGAAAACTTTGGTACTCTGTGACATATTGAGCAGACTGCACCTCATCCTTATGAATCATCAGACTACCTTCCTGCACCAGCATCATGAATTTAATTTTTGGGATAGTAAGTACCATAGATTCAGGTAAATTGTTCCTCTTTATTATAAGCCACTATTTGGATTGATTCAGGTGGGGTAGTTAATACCACATTTGGGGTTTGTTTTTCCCTATTATCTTTTTAAATTTCATCAATTTTTTTATTGATAGTAACGATGGCTAGTTGTTGAGCATTCAGTTTGGTGGGGGTTGCATTAGCCCCTGCAATGACATAGGGCTTTTCAATTGATGGGTGGGCATCTATGGGAGAAGGATTATCTCCCTCCATAGAGTTCCGAGTAGGGACAACTTCAAAATCCTCATCAAACAAGGGATTAGAGAAAGTGACAAACATATTCTTATCCACAATATTTATAGGGGTATGAGTATTGATAGCAAAAGATTGTTTCTCAGAAGGATGAAAACTTATTTCAATCAAAGCCTGGGCACTAGTGTTACTGTGTGGATTGTTAGATTCCTTAGTTTCACCTTTTCTATAAGAGGATTTCTTTCCACTGTTATTGGTATTTCTTTTTTTTTAGAATTATTCACTATATCAAATTTTTCTATCTGCCCATGTTTTCAGGAAGGACAATCCTTCTTTCTATGGCCATTGCATCTATAGTGAAAACAAGCATTTAAATTTCCTAACAATTAAATATCCCAACATAAAATTTCCCCATCAAATTTGAGAGAAATACAGTCTGGAAAGTCAACTTCAGGTGTTAAAGAAACTCTAGACTGTTCAATTTACAAAACCAAAGCCAACCAGTCATCAAATAACTTATGGGATGGCATTGATTCTTTGTCTAGAAAAACAAAAAATATAAAAAATACTCTTCAACCTACTATGTTTTTCCTTAATGGAACTTACCATATCTTCATTAGGAGAGAGAGAGAGAGAGAGAGAGAGAGAGAGAGAGAGAGAGAGAGAGGTTTTCAAATTGAGGGAAGGAGACCTGTCATTGTCTCCTTCATTGCCACTAGATTTGACATCTCCCCCACTACCTTTTCCACCTCCATCAATTGTGGTCTATCCCATATTTTTGTATTCTGCATCCACCAATCTCCTACTGAAGACTCCATTCAATTCTGCACTCACTGAAAATAGAGAACTATCGGCCACCACTTGTTTATATGACATTTTTTCATTGATCTTACCTGCATTAATACCCTTTGCAAGCTCATTACACTTCTCATTAACGCTATCCTCTGCATCACCCATTATGATCTCCACATCTCTCTATGGGATATCAACATTATTACTTGACTCTCCCATCACACACGCAAACCAGTCAAGGGATAGGTTAACCCCAAATCAAAAAGGAACTAAAATGGCATAAAAAAGACATAAAAGCACACAAAAAGGAAGTAGCACGAAAGAATGAAAAATCAAAGCCGAGACACACATAAGGATGACTCAAAACACATGTGTTTGGCATGCTACTCGAGGGGGAATTCATTCGTCAACATCTATCATAGTAGCCACGTTGTAGAGGGCCTTTCTCTCCAAAACTAAAACTATCATAACTCTTTCACCATTAAGGGATTTGTCTTGATGCTTAAACTATCTATAATTAAAAGATTTATTCTACATCATGATGATAAATAAATTTAATCTCTAATAAGAAAAATTAATGCAAATATATATCAAATTATAATTTCAAAGTTTTCTAAAGAGTATATACGTAAATATAATAAAAAATGTCAAAGTTGTCTAAGAGTTTCCAACTCTTTCAAATATACCTTGATGATTAAAATATCTAAACAACACATTCAAAATACTGCAATATTATAAAGCAGTGACCCAAAATTTCTAACAAATAACACATAATAAACTTGTTGATCAACTATCTCATTTTTGCCAAATATTTTAGTGGCCACCGTGTGAAATTTTCCTCTTTCTCTTTCAGACAAACAACCCCATTTGTTTTGTCTTCATAAGGCAAGGGTACATTACCTGTCACCTTTAAAATATTTACATTTGCATCTCCACCTCCTTTCAAGTTGACTCTATGTATAATAGGCAAGGATTGAATCTACCCAATACCGATAACATCACCATCATATGGATCTAACACATTAACTTTATCCCCTTCTTTGAGTTTATGATCAATACATTTCTACAAAGAGAAAAAATAACACATTAGATTACATAGGTAATGAAAGGCAAAAAATATAATGCAATCATAAGTTTCTAAAAAAAAAATACCAAACTTAATGTTCATTCCTCTTGCACTTCCCTTTCTTATGTTCAAGACTAAAGTCCTTTGAACACCATCAAAGATCTGGGTTGAGAAAGAGATTTGGTAATTGATTCTTGTTGTTGAAGTTTCATGGTTGTAGGTGCACATTCACTCACTGCAAATGGGTGGAGATGGAGGTCTACCAAGAGTATCATAGTAGATGATCTAGGGCCAGATAGGATTGTCCACTCTTTGTTTCCAATAGACTGGGGAGAGAAGCATGGAAGGGACTCCCAAGTGAGGGACAGAGGTTGTTGGTTGTGGAGAAGCATGGAGGAGTGAAATTGAGTGCACTCTGATAGGGTATGGTGTTGATTGGATCCATGGAGATGATCCTAATGAAGAAGCTTGTTGGGTGTTGTGACAACAGTAATGGATTCCCTCAAGAAACTTATTGATTGAACTCCTTATCCTACTCACAGGTGCACACATGACATGCTTACTAAACAATTTTGCTTAAAGTATTTAAACAAATTAAATTAAACATTATTGCTGAAAGTATTTAAAAATTTTAAATTAACAAATAAAAATCATATCCTAATTAAGGAAAAGTAAAGTTTTATATCACTCACCACAAGTTTAGCACTAATAGTACTATAAATATCATGCACATCCTCTTCGAAATCAACATAATCACTACCAATATTGTTGTTTCCTTTTCGATTTTCTATCATATATTGATTTCTCTGCATGTATTAATCATCATGAAAATTTAATATAATTCAAGTAAAGAATATTAAAACTATAATTTTTTTCCACAACGCAAGTATTATATTACCTCAACTTTAGCACAACTATGATTGGGCTGCACATTCTTATCCACTGGTTCATCATGATCTTTGTCAATGTTGGTAGTCATAATGGCATCAAGGTGTTTTTTTTTCTCTTTTTCTTTGATAAAATTATTCTTCATGTACTTAAAATTGATTAAAGTTTGGTAGAGAGGAAATAGCATAAAACACTGGTGTGAAAATGTAATAACAACAATGCTATAAAATAAAAAAATGTGGAGGAGGAAAGCGCTCGACAAATTGGAGGTCTCTGGTTGCTGACGTACATAGCCATATCAACCTGACAACAATAAATGCAAACCCCCACATTTTCAAACCCTTTTATATTATTTAAACCTAATAATGGGCACTCATTCTCTGGGTGCGAGTTCATAAGGTCATGGAAAAAACTTCAAACAAGCGCTCAGTGAGGAAATAGTTATCCCATAGGAGGAAAAGTTTATTATTGATGGCAGCCGAGCACCAAGAACATCAGAAGAAACCAACACTGGAGGTGAGAACTCTATCCCTACTACTATATGTATTATCAAACCTAATTCTAATATGTCCATTGCTATTGAAAAGGAAAAGGATAGCCTTAGGAACTCTATAATTTTTTGCAGCCCAAGACATTAATAAACTCCTGTCGAGATCCTTCCTAAATGATTGGCTTCATAATATTTTGGGGAAATAATTTGGATACCACTTTTCCTTTCTTCGTATGGTTCAAAAAGGGCTATTTTTAATTTTTTTTTAAAGAACCCCAAATCCCAAAAAGAAATTGTTACCAGACAATTCTGGAAGATTGGCAATGCCAACTTTAGGGCTCTATCCTGGACTCCCGATGCTACCCACAACAAAGTGCTAGCCTTATCAAGCCCCCACTAGATTAACATGGGTAGTCTACCACCATTCATGTGCAACATTATTCCTCAGGCCCTTGAAACCCTTCGGAATGATCCTTAGGGTTGACAAAACTGATGTGTTGCTCCCCCACACAGATGCTAGAATTTTGATCATGATCAACCTAGGGATTGGTCTCCCAGGTGAGATTGTCTTCAACATAGGTAGCCACACCTATAATTTCCCAATATCCTTTCTAGGAGGGCATAATTCCTGCTTCCTATGCAGAAGGGAAGGCTGTATAAGGCACGAGTGCCAATTGTTGAATAGAAAAAAGATTTCCCTGAAAACTAGTGCGGGAAAAACTATTGACCCTAAATCCTCCAATGGTAAATCAAACCCTTCCACTCCCCTACCTAAATCCTATGCTAACCTTGATGTTAGTATCTTGGTGTCCTCAAATTCTACTTTAGCTTCCTTAGAAGCACTCAGAAGAGCTTTCAATAAAGACTCTTGTCATATTCCTCCCTCTGGTCTGAACATTGAAAAGTTAATTGATCTCCCACAAATAGAAAACCTTGAATTTGGGTTGAAGTTGAAGAGTCATGTATCCAAAGATAGGACTCTGAATGCCCAACAACTTTTCCTAAGTAAGATCAAGAAGATCTTAACTCACAGGAGAAGATATCCTACTCCTCCACTTAGAGATTCTAGACCTGTCACATTCTATGGCATATATGGAAGTTTAGGAATGATGATATTTTCAATAGTAGGAGTAGAGTTCTTACTGATTTTCTGTGGAGACTCATATCTTTTAATGTTGCCTCATAGGTTACCATGATCATGCAAGTAAAAGAACATCAAGCACTGAAAGTGATAAGAAAAGTTAGGAATGTTCTGGACAGAGAGCAGGTCACATGTAAAATGTCCACCAAAGTTGAAGGGGACTTTAACTATGAGGTCACCATAGGGAAGGTGTTGCAACACAAAAAGAAATAGAAATGGCCAACAAAGAAACGTAAAGTTATAGGAATTGGGACTGTGTAGGAGAACACCACAGGTGTAGAAATATTGGCTGATAAAAAAGTGGTAGATAACAGTGAATCGATAGGATCAAGCCGAGGTCCTAAAGATTAGTCTTCAACTGGAACCCCCATCATACAGGATCCTAGGAATGACTCACTATATCTGACACCTATCTTTGTACACCCTCCACTGCCCTGGGAGGCCTATTTCTCAAATCTGTATAATTTCATCCTCCATGACAATCTGAGACTCAAATGGGAAGATCATCAACTGCCATGGATAGCTTGGTTTCCTAGATAGAGGTTGGATAACACCAAACTGAAATATATGCTTTTGTAAATAGTTTATTTTTCAATTCACGGGTTGATGCATGACTACTCAAATCCCTCCGTATGAAAGGGAAGATGTATTATTTTGTAAATTAATGTAAACTCTTGATGATTTCCATAATTAATATACTATAGTTAATAAAAAATTAACAACAATGCTACGTGTATGAGGATTAATTCTTAAGGATATTGTATGAAAGGGAACATGTATTATTTTGTAAATTGATGTAAACTCTTGATGATTTCCATAATTAATATACTATAATTAATAATAAAAAAAATAACAAAAATGCTATGTGTATGAGAATCAATACTTAAGGATAGTGTTCTGTATATACAAATTCAAAAAGATGATGATCAAATTTATGCTTTCAACAATGTAAAGATACATTAGTATGAACTAGAATTAACTCATCAGTAGAGTCTCTTACCTGATACAAAACCATGGAATTATGGTCAATCCATGTAGAAACTATAGGTTGAACCGAGGAAGTCAATTGTGAAACTTTCTTAGTGAGATTATGTAAATAATCTCATTATATGTTGGTACCCTTCATTTGAGTCGACATGATTTGGAGAGGCTCTTACTGGGCGTTCCACAGATGGTTGTGAAATCTCTGTTGACAAACTAGATTTCCACTTCATACTACTCTTATTAGTAGGATATAGTCCTTCCATATAGTTGACAATATATTTTGCACCTACTTCTCTATTATTTTTTTCTACCTAAAATACAATGTCAATTTTAACACAGTCAGTTCAATAAAAAATTGAAATAAACACAATATATATTGAACCAAAAATCCATACACTTGCTCCAATTTTTTTTAGTTTGGCTTGCAACCCGCCTCGGCCAAATGTATATTTAGTGTTCACATTATCTCTTGCTCTCTTGTTTTTGTTTCTCTTTGTCAAATATTCTTCAAAATGCATACTTTCTTTCAATGCCTCCCATTGTTTGGGAGTTAGAGTTGTGTCTAAACTCTCTTTTCCCTCCATGACTATTTTTTCTGCAATTGTATCTAAAATTATTCATTACAAGTCTCATCTTGTTCTTGTAACACTTTCTAGAGATTTTTCCATCACTAGTGTGAAAGGCATTTTCCATTTTTTGTATCACATATTCCACATGTTGTGGATCTTTCTCTACAAAATTTGACTTGCAAATATCCAAATGGGCTCTACATCTTATGCCCAACTCAGAGGATTACCTTCCAGCATTTTTCCCAGTGGATTCACCATCTCTTGATACCTCAACCAATAATGGCTTCCTCCCTTCTAATATCCTTTCTTTTTCATGTCTCTCTATAGATCTGTATAAATCTTGAGTCAATTTATTTATTTTAACAGAAGAAGCCACATATTTTTTTGAATCACTACTAGCAGGTTCACTCTGAGGCACATCAAATGCAAGTGGACTCTCTTCATTACTTTCATTAGGTTGCATATCACCATGTGCTATATCAAGTTGTGCATCATCACAACTACCTTTTTCACCAAGTACATTTGTTGGATCACAAAAGCATTGGATTTTATGAATTGGCAACATTGTATCTTTATTTGCTACTTTTGTTTTCTCTTCATTTTCTATGCACTCTTTTTCTTTCCTATAAAACCAAAAAAATATATCATATCATGTCTTATATACATAAATATTTTGTCTAGAAATTTTCATTAAATAGTATTAAAAAATAATATCCTACTTTATGGATTTACAACTTTCTTGTTTGTCAAACCAAGACACAATAAACATTCAGTGTTCTTGGCCACATGTTCTTCATGAACGTGTTCATAATCTATAACTGGAATTTCAGCATTATGATCAGTATCATCTAATTTGTGCCTTAAATTATTTCTCTTCATTTCCTGATGTCCAAAAAAAAATGTATAAATTAGCAACTTGATATAGAGATAATTACCATAAACATTCATTATTCCATCTAGTATCATTGTTGTTGGTACTCTAAGACTATCTTTTTCCTTTCTATCAACATCTATATTGATAGCTTGTAATATCCCCAAATAGGGATAACAGAAAAATAGCAACATTTCCAAAACTAGAGCACAAAAAAATATGAAACTTTATTTGCATATAATAAATTCTAGAGCAAACTTGGATTTATAATCAGATTATTGATCTAAAGTTTCTGCTGATAGAAATAAATTTCTACGTATCACTGTACATACAAAAAAAATTAGAAAATCCCTTTGATTCTAGCCAGAAATTTTAGAAATTCATTACATTGATTTTCTCTTATTTCCTAAGATAAAGATTATTAAAATATGCAAATTTAGATACAAATACCTCAGAATTTGTGGAGGAGCATCTCTACTATTAAATAACCAACTATATAAACTCCACTTCCAAACCTTCAATAACTGATAGGAATGTTGTCGGATTGATATATTGTTAACACATGCTCCATCCATCCTCCAATTGATATACTCAAATCCACCATTGAAGAATTCTTTCATAGGAAAATAGGTCACAAACATTTCATGCCACAAAATCCAATGTCTTCAACA
>MU227134.1:3901928-3923354 GCA_018584345.1 Thuja plicata
ATACTCAAATCCACCATTGAAGAATTCTTTCATAGGAAAATAGGTCACAAACATTTCATGCCACAAAATCCAATGTCTTCAACATAAATAAAACAAAGAAAGAATAATTATATCAATTTCCACAAATAATTAAATCCTCGAGTAACTTAGATAAGCTAATCATATATTACAAATAATCATGTGAAAAAACAACGAGGCTAATGGAGAACAAGACTGGAAAACTCATATAACCTATAGATTTGGTACACAAATTTCCGTAGTTAATGAAATGTATGTCAAGGCTAAGTTTTCTCAATAAAATCTTAAATTGTACAAGCAATTGTAAGTCAACCTCAAGAAATTATGGCACACACACACACACACACACACACACACACACACACATATCCAAAATATATATATTATATGAAAACATATTGATATTGCATCCTAATTTATATATGAAAACATATTAATATTACATTCATATACAAAATTTATTCAATATTAAAGATTTGAAATAGGTATTAGTTTGAAGGCTCGTGTCCTTAAAACATAAAATAGTCTTAAAACAACATAAAAGTCTTAAATAAAAGGTCATAAAATGGGGCTCATCAATAATCATCAACATATCCAGCAAGATCATAATCATGATCACTCATGTCTGCATCTACTTAATTTTCTTCCTCATCCTCATTTGTGACATACAATACATTCTATCTCTCAATTTCTTCATTGGAAATCAAAATATCTTCTTCAAACAGTCTCTCATTGTCTTCATCCACTTCTTCAAATATTTCTTGTAAATTAAAATATTGTCCATCAGACATTACATCGACAACTTCCATGAATTTTTGTTTTGAACAAGACTCTTTTTGAATGACATGTGACCAACATGGGCTTCTTACATCATCAATTAGAAATAATTGATTAATTTGAAGAGGAGAAACAAATGGCTCATTTGTCTCTGATAAAAATTGTCGTGTATTTGCACGTATAAATCCATACTCATTAACTTGTACTGCAGATGGTCGGATCCACTTACATTGTAATAATATAGGAATTTTTTCACCAAAATCCACCTGAATAATTTCTTGTATGAATCCAACATAAAATTTCTTCTCAAATTCATGAATAAATTCAGCACTAACAACACAATCACAATTTGTCTTTCCTTTGTCCTTTTCTTCCATTCTTAAATGACTACCATAGGCCCACATTCCACTAAAACGCATAGCCCATATATATAGAGCCTTTGAAAGCTCACTTTCCTCTATTGTTATATCTTGACCTTATTATTTTGCATCACTGATTGCATTACCAATCCATTCTTCAAATTTAGGAAAAGAATCACCTCTAATCAAATCATGATGCCTACGCTTTTGAGATCAATTTTGTAACCAAGTTTGATTATCTTATTCATATTTTATACATAAAATAATGATGTAAAAATAGTATGATTAATAATTTAAATGTGTAAATACAATTGAAATTTGAGTAAATAAATTTACCTGTGCCACTTGTCGAAAGAAGATGTGTTGTGAAGAATAAAGGTATGTATTGCAATTCATTCTTGATATGAGAGCTTGAAGAGACATCCATTTCCTTTTAATACTTCACCTACAACTCTCTCATCTTTTTCATCATCCCATACACGTCGATTGATATTTTTAAAACCCTTCATATATTCTATAAAAAATCTCATGGCCTCTTTCATTAAATATCCCTCAGACATGTTGCCTTCTGATTTTTCCCAGCTAGTACAGACAAATTTTTTAAAAACCTTCATATATCATTCTATAGGATACATCCATCTCATTCTTACTAGGCCACAATGCTCAAGTTCATATTCTAAATGTTTCAAAAGATGCATAGAAATATTAAAGAATGAGTTCACCCCATCTAGATCCAAACCCAATCTTATATTACAAGGATCTTGAGAAAAATCAAGCCATTTATTATCAAATTCCATCAATGTCTTAGAATCTGGAACATGTCATTGTTTTCCATCAATGCTCTTATTTTGGGGTGCCACTGCATAGGTTCACAAATGTCTCTACACTAATACATTCAGAGTAATCATGGGATTATCGAAAAGTGGCAAAGAACCTTTCTAGGAACAACAACTGATTTCAACCCTTGTCTATACCTCGCTTCGTGACATTTTGGACATTCACTCTCATTTGCAAGATTTTTATAAAATAATACACAACCATTCACACATGTGTGGATATTTTCATACCCCAAGTCGAGCTTACTCATTTGATTTTTACATTGACTTATTTTTGTTGGAAATGTGGATTCAGTTGGTAATAATGAACTTAATAATGCCAATAACTGATCTACACTCTCATTTTTCCAGCCATGAACTACTTGCAAGTTAATAATTTCAAGGATTGTTTTCAAATGAATTAACTTACAATTAGCATACACAGGCTTTAAAACATCCTCCATTGACTTGTCCCAATCATCATTTATACCATCATTAAACATTCTATCAGCTTCAAACCCTTCGTCAAACATTTTTGTCTCTTCATCTATGTTTGTTGCCTCTTCATCTCTAACAATTTATAATTCTATCATATCTTCATAATAGTTGTAAGCCCAAGGGTTTATACCACTATGCCCATATCTTATCATGTGTCAATAAATCGCATTTGTTTTTTTCACTTTCCTACCAAGACAATTTTTACATGGACATGGATATTTTTCAACATCCCCCTCATCAGCTACTCTCTCAACATATGGGTGATATTGATGTGTAGTCAACCTATGACTTTGATCCATCTTTAATATTGTGCACTCCAATTAATTTAGTTTCTAAATTTAAAAAAAACATAAATCTGAAAACAGAGATGCCAAAACATTGTTGAAAGTAGTCACTTTTAGTGGAGACAATAATAGAAAGAAGAGGATATAATGAGTCATTTATATAAGACCCATCTTACATTCATTTGAAGTTTACCTAGTGAGAATGGAATATGCCTATGTTTTGGGTTTCAAATTACCTCTGAATTTTCTGCAGAGAACCTCACTAACTTCAAATTTGTTGCAACAAACTCTGAATTCCTTGCACGCCTTTTCAAGAGTTTCCAAGTCCTATCGAAACAAGCTTTATCACCCATGCAATTTATTTAATACCTATCCATGAGAATAAAAAATTTCAACAACTATATATGATGAGGGTGTATTAAAAACTTATGAATCAAATTATGGCCATAAAGAGCAAGGATGGCCAGTCAGATTTAGCTTTAAACATTTTAATTAAGAAGAAATTAATTTATATACTATCAGTCAGACTACTCCTTCACACAACCCTGATTTACTATACTATCAAACTGTGATAGCTAAATAGTTACTCTCTGAGACAGTCACAAATCAACCTTGACTAGGTGTCCCTTTGCCTTCTATTCATATAGCTGCACTTCTATTCAGTGATACACATTGTACTTCAATCTTAGATGATTTGAAATAACCTAAACCCTATTTATTATTTGTAAAATATTCGTTGGTTGGAAATAACCTAAGCCCTATTCATCTTATATCCTTTCATTACCTTTTTGGTCACTTAAGTTTACGTTAGGCATGTGTGTTAAAGTGGCATTACAAAATGGACCCTTTGTGTTTTAATGTTATCATCCTAGCGAGCTTCGTATCTTATTTTTCCTAAGTCCTAAAGTTTGTAAGTGTTTATTAAATAAAGGCTAGCGGATAAACATCAAAATCTAATGGTTTTTGTGGTGTCATGAAGAAACAAGATCTTCATCTCATCCATTGCGACACTATGACCAAGTGAAATCTATCTTCAAGTTGAGGGGCCTACATCTCCTAAAGCCATGCTCATTATGAACCCTACCAAGATTATTTTGAGATCGGACGGTTGTCGCGGTGTCGCCAAGCTTTAAGATTCTTTAATCATCCATTGCAACACTGCGACTAGATGACACCTGTCCTCCTACGATGTGGCCAAAGTGGGACCAGTAAACAATGGAAAGTTGTCAGATCTTGTAACATGTAATGGTTTTAATGGTGTCATGAAGAAACAAGATCTTTGTCTCATCCATCATGACACTACGACCAAGTGACATATGTCTTCAAGTCAAGGGACCCGCATCTCCTATAGTTGTGCTCATTATGAACCCCGCCAAGATTATTTTGAGATTGGATGGTTTTCACGGTGTCACCAAGCTTTAAGATTCTTTAATCATCCATTTTGACACCATGACTGAATGACACCTATCCTCCTGTGATGTGGTTAAAGTGGGATTAGTAAACAATGGAAAGACGTCAGATCTTGTAAGATCTAACAGTTTTCATGGTGTCACTAGGGAAAGATGATGCATGTTTATCTATTGTGACACCGCGACTAAATGACATGTGGAAATTTTCATAGGCCCAACTTTTGGAAGCATCTTTTTGAAGATAAATGATCAGATGGTTGTCGTGGTGTCGCTGAAGGAAAAGACATGTGTTGTTTCCTTCACTACATTGCAAATAAATGACATGTAGTGCTTGATCGATGATCTTATGAGTTTGTTGAGAGCCACATGATCATCAGTCATATTTCTACATCATCAGTCATGTTTTAATGGTAGCTTTCCTGCCAAAAGTAAGATCTTTGATCCATTGAGCCGCGATTTTCAAAGTGGAGATTAATTGTAGAATGTGCGGCCATCTAATCAGAAATTGAATGCAAATTTTTGAGAATATTACACTGTAAAGTCCCATTTCATTTTCTCAGACATCACAACTTGCTAAGGGATTTTGGAGGAGAGCCAAAAAGTTAGTGATTCTATTTTTTCTAAGAATTTGTAGAATGGGTAAGTTCCTGATTAATTTCAACTATAGTTCATAAAATGGGATACTAGAAGGTTTCAGGTTAGAATCTATGAGGTTCTAGGGTTTTTTCTATTCTTTTTCTCCTGTTGTTTGAGTATATTTTCAAATTTGGAAATGGCACCACGTAGGGAGTTGAAAGGGTAGGTGGAATACCATGAAAGAAATGTAGATGATGATTTTCTACAAAAGTTTGATAAATCAATGAATAAACCTACTCAGGTTAGGGAATTGACTCCAAAGAACCCTCGTTTAAGAATAGGGGAAGGTCTATATGATAAGCGGAACTGGTTCAGGGATGCTAACATTGATGTAACTGGTTTAGGACTATTTAGAGTAGGATTTGGGCAGAGGAATGCATATGCCCCAGATAGCAACATCTGGCAATTTGATGTGAGAAAGTTGGTAGTCCCAAAAATTTTTATGGATGTTGATTTGTTACTTAGAGTGGCAAAGAACTATGACCTAGTGGCTAGGGTTGTGAGGAATGTAAACGTAGATCCCTTGTTAATCATTTCTATTGATGAGATTAGAGAGGTATTTTAGTTAAATGACCCTTATGTTTAGCTCGATGAAATTAATTTTGAAACCTTCAACAAGGTATATGTAGCTGAAAGGGATTATTTCAGGGATGGGCCTTTAAGGAAATTCTTTGCAAAAGTTGGGAATCTCATTCTAGTAGATCTAAATACACCAGAGCCACTTAAGCTAGAATATTTCAATTTAAGGGAAAAAGCTATGTATTATTCCTTAATCCAAATATTTGGGGAAGATGTCGAGACAAAAATGCCCATCCATTACATGTTTATGATAGTTCAGATCCTCCATCTTCACCTTTCTATCATCTTTGATTTTCCATATCAATGAGCTGAATTGATCCATAATGGTCTGATTGGTATCTAGAGTTCAAAGGTTGACAGACCTTTTGGTCGGTACTCTTTGTTAATGCACATGTTTCTTTACAAACATGCACATTATTTTGGATATTAAATGAATCTGATGAGGATTAAAGATGAAGAAGTAATTCCAATGCAGTTGCAAAGCCCAGTATTATCTTGGGATAGGAAGGAGGCAAGTTATGTCATTTTTGATAGATGCTTTGCATCTAAGCTCAAAGCTCTATTATTTATTGAAAATCCTAGAATCCCAAAGGAGTTTCTTTTGTTTTTTAGAATAAATAAATATGACAAGGATATCAAGATAGTTCATAATTTGGGAGACATCATTCTATATCCAATCTCAACTGTGTTCAAAGTATATGGTTTTAGAGATACCCCATACATCCTACCATACTAGATGCCTCTTAAGATAGTAATTTCAGAGATTCTCAGGCAGATTGGAAGCTTACAGGAAGTTGCATTGACAAGAAGAAGCAGAGGTTCTATTTTCCCAAGCATCACTATTGTACATCAATTTTTTATCACCAAGAGTGGTTGGATTCATTTGGGTAAATTCTTGGAACCTTACCATTTAGCTACTACAGTCTCAAGATGTGTTGATCCTGAGGGATTCATCAAGGACATGTTTAGACCAAGAACCAAACATTTGGCATTGGATCATCAGTTCCAATTTCTTGAAGATATCATTAGGAATATTTTCAATTTACAAGAATAGGAAATCAGAAAGGAGAAGTGGTTGGTGTTTAAGAAGACCTTTGACTTAGTGCATTGTTTTGAGAGGACTTATGATCCTTTGAAATAATTTGAGCCTATGGAGAAGAAGATAGATTCTTTGATGACACTTTTTGAGTAAATAATGTAGGTTTTAAATGAGAAGAGGGATAAGTTTTTAAATTTTGTTCCTGAGAAATCCAAGGCTATATTGAGTAGACCGGATTTTTCTCAAATGTTTCCACCAGGTGATTATTTTTCTCACCAAAAGGTAGGGTACAATGTCATTTTTCCCAAAGGGATCACATATAAAAAGATTCATAAAACTCAGGAAGAAGCTTCTACATCCAAAGGAAAAAGGCCAATGGTTATTCACCTTGAATCACATCATTCCCCAAAAAGGCTCAGAATAGAGGAAGAAGTACAACATATTGAAAATGTCTACTCACCATCTCAGTCCCCTCTATACATTGATGAACAAGGAGTAGCAGAGAAATTGCTACATATGGACAAAACAGGGAGGATTTCCATCACACATGAGGAAATTCAAGAGGGAAGGCTTGAGGCCCCTAAAGAAATAACATTAGACCTCACAGTTGCAAATTTTGCTGGAAAGGAATTGGATCCAATTACAAAGCAAGAAACCAGTGAATTTCTATCAGATGACAACTTTATATGGTCCAGATCATTCATGCAGTTCTTATGGCGAACAAATATTGATAGGTTCAAGGATACATGTCAAAAGAGGCATGAAGAACAACCTTATAAGAATTTGAATGATATTGAGACTGAAGTAAAGTGGGAGATGTTGGGTGAATTTGAGAAGCTTAGTCCTAAATAAGGAAGAGACTTAGTCACAAAAGATGGAGTCCTTCTTCTCCCTAAGTGAGACATAGCAGATGCAGTAGTCTTTGATGTTCTGAGAAAAAGGAGCCAAATCTGCAAGTAACATGCTAGGAACAACCCAACAAGGTATCAATGATGAACTACAACTGATTGAATGTTTGAAGTCATTTGTTGATATTCAACCGAGTTGCAGATGTGATGATAAACATTGTCAATTAATGTATTTTCATTGATGTCAACTTATTTGAGTATTATTATGGTGGAAAACATTTGTTATGCATTGAAGAATTGAAACAAACAAAGTTTATGTCGTCAAAAATTGATGATTTTTGTATAATTTGAGAGACAGTGGACACCAAGAAAAACATAGTGTATACTGAGCACAGTGATAACCGAGAAAGGGATCATTGACACAACAAGGTATTGCCTAAGTAATTAATTCAAATGGAGGCCGACTAGAATGTTGAGATGGAAATTGATGATTTCGAGGTAAAATATAAAGTTTGTTATTTTGATCAAACGGTTATGAAAATTCAATGAAGATTAGATGACAAATATTTAAATGAGTTTTTAACACAACTCTCGAGGAAGGATCAAGCGGGAAAATTAACAATGGAGATTAAGAGGAAAAACCTGAAGGATGAAAATTAAATGAGACATGATGTCTACATAAGAGACAAGAGATTCATTATGACAATACATGCGAGCATAGATGTTGAAGCACACATGCAAATTTTATGCATGAATGATCAAACTAGTTAAATAAAGAACTGAGTGTTTTCTGCAGACATCACCAAGAAAAAAAAGGAAAGAACATTACCAAGAAGAACAGAGTATGGTGACTCAGATGAAATGAAGTGAACAAATTGATCAGAGGTATTATGTACTTAGAATAGGTCATAAAATCTGCAAAATAGAGTTGTACTTGAATCAGATCATTACTGTATCAATTTAACCATTGTTACAGACAAATCTCATAATCGAGTAGGACAGTGAAAGTCTTTATTATAATATTCAGAGATTGTTGAGTGTTTTCTTGTTGACCCCATAGTGAATGCATGGTCAAGAGAGAACTCTTAGTTTTAAATCCTCTAACCAGGTCACATTTAATAGTGTGCATTTTAACCTTTAACAGGGTTGGCTCTTCACCGAGATCACTTCAGAAGAGTAAAAATATTTTGGGTTACCAGTCCCAGGTGGTTTTTCCCTTAGTAGGGTTTCCAAGTTAAAAATCTATGTGTCAATGTGCATGAATGATTATGGATTTTTATTTTACTTTACACTTTATTTTAATGACCTAGATCGGTAATCACAGTATTAATTTATTGACATTCGGTAAACACTATTGACTAAATTTTGAGATACATAATACATTTCACCGAGCTAATTTATATGATTGAAATTGTTTTTTTATACATATGGAAGAATTTAGGACTGTAGGATAATTGTGAGGAAACTGATTCTAACTGATTCACCCCCCTAGCCCCTCTTAGTTATGCTAACAATAAAGGGTGTTACGTTCAATGAGGATCATGCTACATTAGTCATGTGGGAGCTAAAGAAGAGAAGAAATGAAGATGTTTTAAATGATTTATCAGGATTCCTGGTGATAAGAAGGGTAGGAGATACCTCAGGAGTAGAATCATCTGTCTTAGTACTCAAGGTTACCAAGTTGAATGATCAGGACTCAAAGAAGGAGCCTAAGGAGTCGAAGGAAGAACTCGGGACAAATTTGGAGATATTGTTTCAAGCTTACAATGATGTGAAGAGAAAATCCCTAGAAAAGGATAGGGTTATTGCACACCTAAAGGTCCAGCAAAAAAATCTAGACATTAACTCAGATGATGATTGATCAAACTTCAACCCAGCCTGCCTCATCTAGCCCTATTGTAGAGTACCCCCATCCCCTTTCCCTCTTGGTTCCATGTCAGAAATGGAATTGAACTCTGAAAGAAAAAAGTTAGAAGAGGAAAGGGAGAGTTTAAAGAAGATGAAAGAACAATTTATGAAAGAAGCTAAAGATTTTAAAGATGAACAAGGCACATATAACCATAAATTTGAGGATTGGGTCAGAAATGCTATTATGCAATTCATCGAAGCATTAGAAGATGCATTGGTTTATGCAAATGGGGAAAAGATAGAAAGTATCCTAGGGTCTTTGGAGTTAGAAAAGGAAACCTTGGACCTTTTGTTTCTCAAATGGATTGGGAGGCTCCCAGAGCTAAGGTTTTTTCATTCTTCATCTAAGAAGGAGGAGAATAGTGATGAAAAAATAAAGACCACATACAAACTTGTCAAAACTATGGTGGATTTTGACATAAAAACGAATAGAGTCCAATCAAAAGCAAATGTATTGAGAAATAAATACTCCAAAGCTCAGTGTGAGATATGTCCTAGTATCTTTGGGAAAAATAGTAAATTAAAAGATAAAGATAAGTGGATGCATGAGATGGATGAGGAATTATCTATAAGGATGAACAACATTTTGAGCCTGGAAAATACTATCTTGTTTGTCCAAACTATAGAAGTACTTGAAAATGCTAGGGCATATTTTTGTTTTTGGAAGAAGGAGGCTTGTTAGTTGAAGATGGATTGGGATGAGCTAGAGGGTAAGAAGCACAAGATTGTTGGGTTTCCTTGGGCCAGTGATGAGTTGTTTGAATTCTGGAGGGACAAGTATCCTACAATTGAACAATGAAAGTGAAATGCCTCGTCATGTTTCAGTTAATGGAAATGTTCAAGAAAAGTGAAAGAGACAGTGGGCACCAAAGATCGTGAGCATAAAGAAAAAAAAAAGAAAGGCTCCACTTGGCAGACTCAGAATAGTTTTTAATCAGTTGCAAGAACCATGCGGTCATTTGAAAAAAGTTCTCCAGAAATCTTGTAACAGTTTGGTTATTGAAGTGTTTTTGTACTTTGAGAGCAAATGTATACAAGAATATGATTCTATATACTTAATTCAAATATTCCACTTTCATATAAATCCTTTGTGTTCATCTTATGAGTTATGAATCTTTTGGTTCATTGCATGGTATATTTGTGTATGTGTTGTTTATCCTTAGTCTTGATCTAGGATCAAATCAAATTATGCTTTGGATATGACATAAATTCAGCTGGTGCTATACAAGGATTTTTATAAGAAGTATGAGTTGGAAATGTTTGGGCTTATGGAATAATATCTTTGAAAATAGTTAATTGTTTGTGTCATTCTTGTTCTAAAGATCTTGCCCAAAGAATCTAACATAATTGTCCTAAATTCCTAAACCATCCTAGAAAGGAAAATTACACTAATCATTGTCACTAATATATGTTTACTGCACTCAAATTGAAAAAAGACCTTGTGAATGTGATTGATCACAATATAAAAGGATGTAAAAGTTGCCAAAGTTGACAAATTTGTTGTCAACTTGGCAACATAAACTAAACATTAATTCTGTCAGCAATCAATTTATAAAAGATAAATAGATAAATCTCTTACCTTCATATCTCCAAAAAAAAAAGGAAACTTTCTAACAATCCTACAATATAAATTAATCTGTTATTGAAGGATTTGCATGTTAAAATACCATCAATAAATTGATTAAGCAGGATATCTTGATCATTTAACCTTATTGAATCTAGCAATTTCTTGTGGACTTGCTTGAAAAAAGAAAAAAAATTTGACAAACATTATACAAAATAATCACATTCAATGAGCATTAAGCAGTATAACTTTGATCAAATTTTATGTGATCCCTAGCATTTCATGCTTCTAAAGTATCTTACAAATCAAGACCAAGCATTAATAGAGATTGTAAGATACTTCGAACATCAATTAAAACACTTTATACATACCTCCTACAAGTCACACTCACAACATAGAAGAGTTTCAAATTACTTCTCTAAAAATACTTGCAAAGTGGAGATGGGAGACACCTGTAAATAATAGAAACAAGGATTCAATCACCAAAAGTATCCAAACATTCAAATATGTTCCAAAAAAATGCACATAATAATTTGGACAAATGAAATTTTATTAAAAATTAAATCTACAATCGGTTCTATAAAAATTATTGAAGATAGTAAACCAAACTGATCAAATCTAGTCTTAGCTCTGTAAAAATTACTAAAACAATTAGATTAGATTGATAAAAACACATCTAAAGCTAATTCTAATAAAATCTCAGCTACTTGATTAAACCATTTCTAAGAGGCCTAAATTTATGGCATTATCCCTGAAGAAATAGTTGCATCCACAACCAATAAAACGTAATCATCTATGTTATCCATGATAAACTACTGAAAAAAATGAGGAGATAAATACAATAACTTCTCATGGAGCATAAATAATTAGGAAAAAAAAGACTTCATATCGTAAAAACAAAAATTTACAAGAAAGAGAACTTTGGGATAATAAAGTAGTCAATTATGAGGCTCTACAAGTGGCCCCTGGCACTTCTGCCTATACGTTTGGAGGGTGCCACCTGGGCCTCTCATATTGTTTGGGGTGGTCAATGTGTCTTTCTATGTGTGTGGTGTGTATGTGTTGTCCTAAACACCTAGGGGGACTTGGAATAAGAGACTTAAGGACACAAGGTATTGCCTTAGTAGCCAAATGGATACTCAGAGCTTTCGAAGGTAATGATCCATGGAAGGTATTAGTCAGAAATAATATTGAAAGGGCAGCCATCAAAAAAGGGAAAAAAATGGAAGCAAGTTCCTATATTTGACACTATATTGGGTGATTTTGAGGTTAAGGTGTGTGGTTCTAAGGTCTTCCATTCCATTTGGAAGGCATGGTGTCAGGTAGGACCTCTAATTTGTTCAAGAAATTTTGTTGGGAAAACCCCATTTTGCTGTCATTGATAGATCTATTTGGTGGGGCATTTATCTAAAGGACAAACCATTGGCTTTAACACAATTTTGTTCTTCTAAAATATGGCAGAGTAAGGGGATTTCTCAAACTTAGGATGTACTTGTTGACAATAAATTGAGTTCTTGGGAAGATATCAATCATAAATACAACCTCCCTAAAACACATAAAAAAACTTACACAGTGATTGGTAAAGTTGTGGGCAGATTCTTTCCTGGTAAGATTTTGAACACTAAGTAAATGATGGATCAGTTTAAAGTGGAGTGATGGTAAATTATTTTAATCTAATGAAATAAATTTAAAAAATGTGTCAACAATGTCACATGGAAGGTCAAAACAGTGTTCCAGTGTATCAAGATGGTGCAATGATCATATGCAGGACACAACAAAGATGCTTCTCAAAGCAGTGATTAGGGGTGTAGTAGGAAAATAGTGTGAAATAGTGACACATTGTTGGATACCAAAAGGGGCAGTGAGGGACTATAATATGACAAAGATATTCTTTCTATAAAAATACAATGATCTAATGAGCTAGAGATAGTGAACTTCAAGCTCAAAAAGAGGCAAGAAAAAATACAAACAAGAAGAATGGATTCAAGTCAAGATCTAGTTGTATTCAAACAAGGAAAATGACCATCTCAATCTTAGAAAAATAACACATCATTTGAAGAACAAAAAAAATAATTACAAATAAAAACAATGGCACAATCACAAAAGGCTTCCAATAACATACATTTTTGGTTTAGATTCACAATGCTCAAACTTGGAGCATTAAAAGACATAGAAGATTTTTTCATTATTTCCTAACGTGAGAGAACATGAGCTTACCAGATCTACCTTAGCTAGAAGTCACCATCTGCACAGAAGAAACCATCAAAAAAGCACACAACAGCTGGAAAACCCTATTAGCATGGCGGCGCAAAAAAGAGAAATTTTTTTCATTTAAATTAGAAGAATGAATGGCATTGTACGCCTACCTAGGTTGCCGCCAAAAATTAAAGGTTTATTTTTTATTATGATTTTTGCATGTTAACTTTATAATGTGAACCTTGGTTGCCGCCAAAAATTAAAGTTTTATTTTTTATTATAATTTTTGCATGTTAATTTTAAAATGTGAAATATATTTATTAAGTGATTTGGTATTTTATCATTCACTTAATAAATATTATTTGATGCAAAATAATTTTATTAATCTTCATTCATTAGTCAATTAAGAGTTGTAACTATGGGTTTGTGACCTTGCATTTTTTGTTTTCATTGATTTGATTAATGTAAAATATTAGCTAAAAGTGAGGCTTTTATAAATAAAAATTCTATTGGCGAACACGCATTATTGGTGAAATGCAACTTCTAAGAATATAAGTATATGATATTATCAAATGTTAATGTGTAAAGGAGTATTAATCATTCATTTAGTCATTTTTATTATAAGGGTGACTAATTATTTAGTCATTTATATGGTCATTTATTTAGTCATTTATTTGGTCATTTTACGCGATGACCAAATTGGGCATTTATTTAGTCATTTAATTTGTTATTTATTTAGTCATTTTACCTGATGACCAAATTGGTCATTTATTTACTCATTTTTGTTGTGATTTTATTCGATGATCAAATTGGTTATTTATTAAGTCATTTATATTTTTGAATCACAAAAAATTGGTAGAACATGATTAGTTTTAGTCACGTGACTAAATTTTTTAGTCACCTGGTCATTTATTTGCCCAAATTCTACTAGTTTAATGTCATGTTGGTCAAGGAAAATCCACATCCCCAAGCCATCATACCATGTCATCTATTCTAAATTCAAATTCAAACTAGTCTTAGTAATCCAACACTCCTGCTTGATATGGGCCTGGTTAGGGTAAATGAAGACCAAAACCTAGACAGTACATTGTAGGAGGTACCACAACCAAAGAAGGTTGTCAATTGTCATTCCTAGTTGGACTTGAGTACTCCCCCCTTGAGAGGGTTTGGATACCTAACAGGAGAGAATGAGAAGTTCTCGAGCATTTCAATCCCTCCAAATTGTATCCCTCTGTTGTAAGAGAGTCAACAAATAATTTCCTTCCCTGTATATGATTAATTTTAAATGAATCAAATCATAGGAGAAGCCAACGAACATCTTCTAGAATACCTTCAATTGACCAAATAACTTTTGACACTCCATTGATGATATCAATAATGAGCTTCAAATCCCCTTTTATTGATAAATATTTAATACCCATAGAGAGTGAAAACTTGAGCCCCTATAGGAGACCCATTCCCTTAGCTTGGTTGTCTATACAATTCTATAATCTACCACTATAAGTTGCTACTAGTTTCCCATACTTTTAGGCTGAAAGATAGTATCCTATTTAACCAAAACCATCTACTTTTTTTCCTCCATACTTATCCATAGAAATCTCTTCTATATTCTCTCAAGTTTTTCAGCCAGAGAGAGAGAGAGAGATCCCTTGAATGGATTCCCTTAGTAGTTGTATCTTTCTAGCACTTCTGAGAAGACAACCTTTCCATCTAGCTAATTTGCACTAAGTCCTCTTAAGGTATTGGTGACCTCTTTGACTGTGAGTGGGAGCCCAAGATAATTACTTGATGAAGGGTACTCCCCTTATTCAACCAAACACACACAAGGGTGTTTACTGAGAGAGAAGGGGTGAATCAGTACCCTTAAAACTTTTATCAATTAACCTTAGTAATCTTTTCTTGCATTACTAGCCATATTTATTTTCTAACTTATGCATGTACTATCATAACATAAATGTAAGTGCATGTAAACAATCATAGAAACATTCATGAAACTTAGTTACACATGACATAAGAATTGGTAAGGAAGAAAACCCCTATTAGAAGGTAAAAATTGCAGTGGGGATGAAACCCACAAAGCTTAAGTATCTGTAGAATGGAAGGTGCCTGTTAAGGCTACAAGTGTGATCACTTCTGATGATCTTACCCTGTTAGGAGTAACATGTTAGAATTGTTAAGTCTACTCAGTTAAGATATTTTAGAAACACAATCTATGTGTGCACTCGGTTAAGAGATTCACAATAAGACTGTGAAGTCCACCTTCTTGAAGGATTTCTTCTATTTGCTACAATTTTTAGAGAGTAGACAAAAATACTTATGACCTGATAACTTGCAATCTTGAATTGCTGAATACAAATCCTTTAAGTTCACAAAAAAAATATCACCTTGTTGTGATGGATAATACCTATGTTCTACTTGGTATCCTTGAATCTAATTCTTTATAACTGAATTCTACCTTTTGTGTCCTTCTACATGAAACTCTCTATCTGATCTATAGATGTCTTCTCCGGCTACAATCATTATGTTCTTGATTGATTATAAATCTATATATACAAAGGTTTTGACCTAATTAGGTTTCCCTCTTTACAAGAAAAACTCTATGATCAAAGGTTTACAACTTGACCTTGATCTCCCAGTTTGCATGTTTACAATCAGTTAAACTGATTAAAACAATTAATTATGCTTTACTTGATCCTCAATAAACGGTTTTATAGCTAAGCATAAATCTAATTTAAAACTAAAGTGCTGGGTGATCCCACAATAGTGGGTTACACTTTTTCGGAGGAAGGAATTCCTCATGAAATCCGCGAGGGGGAGGATTTAGTCAAGTACTTTCAATAGAAAGTACCTGATTGTTTCGATCAAAATATTCTTAGTTTCGATTGAAACTACCTTTTTTGCTTAGTTTTGATCGAAACTACTTTCTATCAAAACCCTCTAAATAGAGGCCATTTGCAAAGGCTAACACAAATCTACAGTTTTCATGGCTTTGGGGCTCAAGCACGGGGCTCAAATGGAAGAATGGGGAGACATCCTTTTGCATCGCACAAGTACTCTGAATGAGCTTTCTAACAAATATAGATTTGACAAATTTTGAATTAATTAGGTCTATGTATTTTGACGTGCATCAGATGTAGGTTTTTTATCAAATATAAACTTCCAGGTTTGACGTTCAATGAAAAATAGTAGAAAATAGAAAAACAAATTTGAAAAATAATAGTGCCCTCCAGCTTTGAGTCTTCTTTCTATCAAAAAAAAATTGAATTTTGATAAATACACAACAAGTTATCAGCTACGCAATCAAGGTATGTAAAAATTACGATTGACTCTACTTCAAACATTCATAAAATATGAAATAATCATGATAAAGTCATCAAACAAATTACATGCCCTCTGTATGGATGTTACAAAACCAAATTTGAAAGAAGCACATTGATATCTATTTTTAAAAAAAAAGTTATGCTATATGAAGTCATTGTACCTTTTTGAAAATGACGTTTTCAGCAACATAGAAGCTTTAGTGGGAGAACAAAAAACCATTAAAATAAATTTAAAAAAAAATTAAAAATATATATTTAGAATCTAGATAGAAAATCCTAAAAGATTCTAGTTTACTTCATCTTCTGATTTCAAATAGTTTAACGATAATATGCATGAAAATGTGAAAGTTTTTCTCAAAATGTAGACTTCAATGTCTGTTTAGGCAAAAAAGTGTAACCCACTATTGTGGTATCACCCTGCTATAGCTGACATGTATCTCAGAACCACTTTTCTAAAGAATAAAATTATCTCTCGGTAGACTGGTGCTCAAGTTACTCTATAGACTATGCTCTCAGTTTACTCTATGAACTATCTATCAATTTAGTCTTTGAACTATTTTTCAGTGATAGTGCTATCAATGTTCACTGATTTCGATGATCACTGTGCTAAGACATTTTCAGTGACCTCTGTGCTTGACTATTTTGGTGACCTATGTGCTTGACTATTTTGGTGACCACTGCACTTGACTATTTTTTGTCACTTGGTGGTCATGTAAAAAATGGTTCAAAAATTGTTTCCTTGTATACTAATGATAACTTATGATCCTTTAAGGATTATCAATCTCCTTCTTTGGCATTAGTATAAAAAACTGATATGTGCAAACTGATATGTTCAATATATACATCAAGTGTTTACCTTTTCAATGACTCCCCCTATGTGCATGCCTTGGTACAGTGTATGTACATTTTTCCTCCTTTGTATATTTCCCTCTTTGGTCTTTGACATGTTTTCCTTCTTTGTAAGGTATATAGATTTTCCCCCTTTTTTAATGTATACATATACTTTCCCCCTTTTTTGAAAACAATGATAAAAGTTGTAGTACTTACAGCTTGTCAAATATGTGGCCATGGGATTTTTGAATGTCTGCCATCTACTTCTCCCATTTCTCCTTGAGGTGCTTGAGGGTCATGTGCTCCAAAGTGATTATGGCATGCATGTCATAGATACTCTTGGTGACTGACATTTCTCAGGTGGCAATTAATGTCTTTGCCGAAGTCGAGTGTTTCAACAACAATGTGAGATTCGGTACCAACAGAGCTTGGAGCTCGATTACCTCATCTCTGATTTTTATTTCAGCCTTTTGAATCTCAACTCTCAACCATTTTGATTCTATAGTCTTCTCATAATGCAATTTGAATGTATTTTTCTCGGTTGTGAGACTTTGTGCACTAGCTTTAAGATCTTCATCTATTTTAGCTATTTTTTCACTATGCTCGGTACTGAAATGCTCTAGTGTGCACAAATTTTGAACTAAGTGTTAGAATGAATTTAGAATAACTGAGAGGGGGGTGAATCAGTTCTCCTTGGGTCTAGATGTGCCCATTAAAACTTTATACCAATTTGAACAACTTAGATCTACTCGGAAGCAATAACATAAAACAACAACATACATATGCAGTTTATTGTTCAGATGTAATCAGCAAGTAGAAACTTAACAGTAAAACTCAACATAAATATTCACACAAGTTGACACCAGAATTTTAACGTGGAAACCGAATATGGGAAAAACACCAATAACATGCTATCAACTAATAAATGTGACCTGGTTATAGGATTTAATCACCCTGTTAGGAGTGGCCTTGTTAGAGGACTTATAACATTCCACCTAAATGTCACCTTGCTAAAGGATTTATACAATGATTGTTAGGTCAACCTGGTTAAAGGATTTTGAATGATACAATGGTTAAAAAGTAATCAACAGGTGTGATCTGACACATACAACTTACCTTGAAAATCTAGATCCAATTCAGCTCTAATGCTAATTCACTGAGTGGCTTTCATTGTTATTTTAATCTTGATATCAGCTTGGAAATCCATTAAGCAATCACCCTTGCAGCTCTCTGCTTCTCTGTTCAACCTTCTCTACTAGATCATGCCAATCAGTCAATTAACTATGCAATCCTCTTGCATACTCTACATACATAGCATACATCCTGAATAACCTCCTGAGGTTATCTTATACCTCTTCATCTAGGTCAGATACATGTTTTTTTGCTTAATCAAGATCATAGATCTTAGGTTAGGTCAGATCCAACGGATCTTTCCATCTTTACATTTAATTTATTTCTCCAATGCAATCACAAATTAAATGTTTTATCCATCCATTAATTACGATTACCCGCGCATTTACATAGTGTGGATCAATCGTGCTTATCCTTAATTAACTTTACATATCCCAATAAAATCAATTATGTCATCCAGAGATCTCAAATCTCAACAATTACCAAAATATTGTTGCTCGGCCAACACTATGTTCCTCGGCAATTTACTCGCGCTCGGTCATCACTGACTTCGCTCGGCATATACTGGCGCTCGGCACAAACTATTCTTAGTAAACTGTCATTGAAAGATAAACAATAAATTTCTTTGCCAATGTGCCAACTAATCTAGTACCCTTTTAATTTCTCATAACTCAACCATTCCACTTTGTCTTCTTGTTAAATCTCCTTCATCAATCAGTAGATATGGTACTCAAATAGATAGCAATAGTCTCACCAGTTAAGGTTTGACATCAATGACAAAACAATAATTGTTTCCATTGTAGCTTTCCAACAATATTTCCAACACTAAGTTGACTACTTCTAATATTAGTCGTTCCAATGTAGTTACTAGCTCAGAAATTTTTACCTTGTTTTTTGGCACTTCTTGGCTAATCTTCTCTGTGAGCTTGTATTGACACTTCTCTTCTACACGTTCCTCAATGACCTTGTCAGCTTATACATTCTATGATGTTATTGCCTCGGTTAGAACTGTTAGTTGATCAAGGATTGGTTAATTTTGATCAATTTGAGTGTCAGGTACTATTTTCAATAGTATTTTATTTGTAGTATCTAGGACTTGTGAATTTTTGTGCTCCTTCTTAAGCTTTTCCTGTATTGCCTTCATTTTGCATATTTATCCACACTTGGTCAGTGACTCAGGATCCAGTGTCCTTGGATCACAATTGTGTATACCTATTATTTCATCAAGTGTGACCGATGCTTCTTCTTCTTCTTCTTCTTCTTCTTCTTCTTCTTCTTCTTCTTCTTTGGTATGGTGTTGGAAGCAGGGGAATGAAGGATTATAGCAAGATCCTTCTCTATCTCTTTTGATTTTCATGATTGTGTGGGAGGTGTGGTTCCTTTGGTATGCTACTCAGTATTAACCTATTGGTCGGTAGTATACGTCTATACTTCAACCTTGTCTTTATTTAAAGCCTTGTTTACCTCTTCTGTGTTTTAGTGGCATCACTCGGTGCTTCCTCTCCACTTGTATCTTTCTTCTCCTTTGTTGTATCTTTCTGATGACATGTAACTGATTGAATGTTTGACAATGTTAAGTTGAAGATAATGCAAGGCATTAAATCAGTTAATGTATTGTATTGTCATTGATGTCAACTTGATATCATCTATATGGTCATGTACATAATGCCAAAGACTTCAAAAAACCAAAGGAAGAAAGGTTGTGCTTTCAGCAATGCATAAAATTCAAGTATTCACTAAGTGACAAACAACACCAATGGAGTGCACACTGATGGACAGAGAAAAGAAGAACAGTCACAGTGATACCTGACATGAACATAAGTATAGTGTTTCCCAACAAAGGAAAACCATAGGATGCCCGACGAGCAAAGTCAGAAGGTTGCTCGATGAGCTAAAGACAGTGTTTCCTGATGAGTAGAATTCCAATGATACCCAACGGACAAAGATCACAAAGATAACTGGAGTCTCACCGATGGAACTGTCAGTTGTCACCGAAAACTAAATGCAATGGTGATTGACAGAACCTAGAGTTCAGAAAATGACAAAATATCTAGCTGGCAGAGCTAAAAATAGACTTAACTGGTTGTCTACTTTGTTTTATTCAACCAGAGATGTAACACCCCGCCAGGCTACCCGAGAGGACAAGACATAAAATATCTATAAGATGCAAATACATATATTTTTTTGTGTTTAACTAGACTAATATCATCATTGAACTTCATATCTCTAAAATAATAATAAAACACTTTTCTACAACTTGAATGCAAGATTTATTCAACTTAAGTCCTCACAGGTTCGCTAACGTCACTACTAAAGCAACATTATCTATACTATTTACATGCATAAGATATCCATTTAACTATGAGCTTAAAAGGTCTACATTAATTTTAATGCACCAAGGTAAATTTCCCTAACTTGTTTCTTTCTTTAAATATAAGTTAATCGTTTAACATCATCATTCCTTTTATCAATGGATGCCATTAGATCATATTGATTTGTAAATATCTATTATCCTTTGTACCACTTTCCTCTAAAAATTTAGGTAAGAGATTAGTATTACTAAGGTAGACATTAGGCTAAGTACTTCATTAACCCATAAACATGAACCAACCCTTAACATTACTATCAAGTTAGTATCTTGTTTCATTATTTCATAACTAATCATTATTAATAATTCCAATCACTAACCTATCATTTCTCAACAATTTCCTTTGATCCTTTCATCAAAAGAGAATACATTATTGTTGTAGTACATAATTAAATATAATTATATCTAAGATTATTTCCTTTATATATGAACAACATAAGAGAATAGGAGAAATAACATAAACACTTTCTTTTAATGCTAATAACATGTCCAATATATCATATATTCTTTTCCCTTTCTTTTACCTAGGACTACCCATTCCTTAATCCAGTGCTTTGAATTCAGATTACATCAATACTTCAAGATTCTTTATAGGAGATTACAATTACATGAATAAAAATACATAAGTACCTCTCAACATAATAAAATATCCAATAGGAAATCTTCAACTACAGATCTGGAAATGAACATGTGCTAGGATCATCCAAAGAACCACAAATAATACCTTGATATAAATATTAACCACCCAACCATGTGGGACCAATAGGCCCACTCCCCTGAGCTAGGAGATAGAACCAAAGGCCCATGCAAGAGGTAACAACTAGGACATTCCTAAGGTGGTGATAA
>MU227134.1:3934559-3965338 GCA_018584345.1 Thuja plicata
ACTTGCCCGATACCTATTGACAGTCTAAGAAGGAGGCTGATTCAAGGATGGTAGCAATAGATGCCCGATACTAAGTGACAACCTCTATGTATAAAATCCTCTAACAAGGTCGCACTTAACAGTGTGTGTGTAACCTTTAACAGGGTTAGCTCCTAACAGGGCTCACTTCATAAGAGTGAAAATTTGGGGTACCGGTCCAAATGGTTTTTCTCCTAACAGGGTTTCCAAGTTAAAATTCATGTGTTATGTGTGTATGATTCATTTCTTTACTATCTTGTATCTTACATAGCTAACTCTGGATTGATCGGTATACTCTGCTTATTTACTGAGTTTCAATAAATAGTTATACTGCTTATCGGTAATCAAAAAAGAATAAGGATTGACAGAGAAAATCGATAGACAGTTAATCTTTAGTAATATTTCATGGCATGCATCTTGTAGGGACATAATAATCTAAGGTTTATTGATTGGTGGTTAAGTTTGAAGGATAAATTTTTGAGGCCACTAATTCACCCCCCCCCCCTCTCAGTTATTACTAACACTTTCTACTCTCCATTTTCATCGCCTTTTTCCTCAAGTATGTTTGCATTAGGCTCAGGTGTTTTCTCCTTTTCTTTTGTTATTATATTGTTAGCTTATATTAATAAAGGCATGTGACCTGGTACATTTGCATGTGCAACGTCCGTTGTCTCCTTTTCCTTTGTTTTCTCGGTTGCAACATTTACATTTTCATCATTCTTGGGATCATCATCAGAATCAATAGTAGTTATATATTTTATAGTGATGTCTAGTGTATCCCCTAATGATTGTAATATTTGAGGTATATCATCCATGACCTTACTTACCTCTATTTTCAAATCAATTGGAGTGACATTCTCAATATCATTGATGAAAATGTGTTCAGGGCTCGGTGTGGCCTCCTTGTCCTCAATGTGAGGTGTCTCAGTTAGAGCTAATACCTTCTTGGGTGGATTGAAGATTTCATTCCAAATCTCATTGCTCTCTTTGTCAATGTCTTCTAATATGCCATGTAGTACTTTGTATGCTCTCATCTTTGCAGAAAATTTCTTTGCATGCTCCTTCATTGTTGAATTAATTTCTTCAATTGTTGACTCAGGTGGCATGAATGTAACTAGGGATCTTTCCCTCATTTGTTTCTTTGTGTGCAAGTCATATGTCCATCTTGCTGATATTTTTTCATTGAGCTCTTGTGAAATATCCTTATTGAATTGTATAGGTACATACTTGTATGCGGCCATTGCCTTAATTATGGCCTCTTCGATCTTATTATGATTCTCAGGAGACAAGGTTAGCCATTGTATAATCTTGTGATGTGATAAGATTCCTATGTTGATGATTGAATCTTCAATTTCATCTATTGTCTTAGGTATCTTGGCCTTTTCTGCTTTGATCCTTTGTTCTCTTTCATCCCTGGTAGTGTCATCCTTGTCTTCTTTTCCTCTTACATATCTCCGTCTTTGCCTCGGTGTTGATTGCCTGGTTTGAGGCTTTCTTTTTTGATAAGTCCTCACAATAAATTTCTTTATCGGTGATGAGTCTACCTCTTTTGTAGTATTGCTCCTTGTTCTTGATGCAGTTGTTACATTTGTAACCTTTTCTTTCTTGGTTAGTGGTGCATTTGATTTAGTAGACTTAGAGTCACTTAACTCTTCACCTTCACTGACAGGTGACTATCCCTCGATGACATCTTGCTCCAAATCTTCATCATTTATTGAAATTTTCTTTTGAAAAGTATTTATTATTTTTGTCTTCTTTCAATCTACCTTCTTTACTACTAAGCTAGTCTTGATTCTGGACTTAGCATCCTCATATGTGCCAAAACTTCTCAATGATATTTTCATTGGTTCATTTAGTAAGGCTTTAATAGCCTTTGTATCCTGATCAATGTTGATTTCATAGTCCAATGGTGGCAACCATGATGTTCTCAGTACAGCTGGTTTGATTAGAGTGGTGTCAGTGTCCACTATGAAACATATGTCATCTCTATATTGTTCAACCAGTTGTGCAAGGATTCTCATTCTCTTCTGCATTCTATCCTTGAAAGTGGTGAAGTATACATCTATTATAGATGTGAATTTATCCCCTAGTGACTTAATGAATTCACTAATCTGTGCAATTATTGGTCGGGTTATGTCTCGACTAACATTACTGACAAAAGGGAAGAAATTATGAAAATAGAAGAATGTGCACATTGTTGGTGCCATTTCCTTTTTAATTTTTGCCTTGTAATTTTCCTAGGGTCTTTTGTCATTGGTAGTGTCCAAGGCTTTGAAATTGAGATTGAAATTGTTCTTATGCCTCTGCAAAGTTTGCCCAAACCCTTAACATAGTTGAAAATGGTGGAAAATGACTAAAAACCCCTAATTAGCTTGGCTGATTCTATTTTCATGTTACTTTTTTGATCACTTAAGTCACCTCAAGTCATGTGTCCATGTTAAATGGGTTTCTTTTTACAAAAAGACTATGATTCCTAACCGCTCTAATAATTTCTAAGTCATGTCATGAAATAATCCCTTTATGTCATTATCTTATGTCATGAGCAAGTCAGTTTTGATCAGACGGTCAACTTAATGGCTTAATCAGAAGATGCATGACATCTATCAAACAAGCAATTAAGCGGTGGCGATGTGTGTCCTTGGTGGGGCCAAACAAGTCATAAAGGTTCTTAGTTGAACAGTCAGAAAGTATGAGAGAATTGAACGGACTACTTAATGGCTTAAAGTAAAAGTGCACGGCATCTAACAGGCAAGCGATTAAGTGGAGGTGACACCTGTCCAGGAAAGAGTGTGGGTCTAGTCGCAGAAAAAATCAAGGATGTTAAAGCCTGGAGAGATCTAATGGTTGACTTAATGGCTTATTCCCAAGATGCACAACATCTATCAGGTAAGCCATTAAGCGGTGATGACATCTGGTAGATGGTGGACCTGGACATTCAGAGGTGGCAAAAGCTTAAACCACAGTCAAGTTGTTTTAAATCTGACGGCTCACTTAATCTCTTAAAGGGAAAGTGCACGACATCTAGTGAGTAAGTGATTAAGTGGTGGTGACACATGTCCTCAGCTGACAGTTGTTTTTGGGAAAATAAGATAGCCATTAGATGCAGAGAATGATGTCTAGAATCAACAGCTCAAATTCAAAGTTGATAAAATATGTTGCAGAGAGCTGTTAAGCCACGAAATTGAAGCCTGTGAATTAATTACAGAATGTGTGGCAACTCTAGTCAAACTCAATTTGAAAGATTGATTTGATTGAGGCTGTGGAATTGATTAAGTTGACTTGCAGTCACAATGATTCATCAAAATCATTCGAGCAAAGACGGGATTGTAGAGAAAATTGGCTTCACGCGACTTCTACGCAAAATGGGTAAGTTTACTGATTCACTAGCATTCAAATTGTGGTGGAATTTATAGTTCATAAAGGTTTTAGGACTTTGTCTTAGAATTTGAGTCTAGTGTAAAAAGAAAAACCTTAGAATGGCCCCTAGAATTGAGGTTTCTGGAGAGGTTGATTACCAAAAATGAAACGTTAGGGAAGATTTGTTACAAAAATTACCACTGTCCTTAGGAGATGCCACCCAAATTAAAAAGGTAGTTCTGCCACATCCCTATTTCAAAAATGGAGAAGGGTTATATGATTCTGGTAGATGGGCAAAAGATACTAATACTAGTTTTGATGGCCTTACTTTGTTCAGAACGGCCTATAGCCAGAGGAATGCACCTACCCCAAACTATAATATTTGGGAGCTAGATATGGGAAAACTGATAGCACCTAGTGTATTCATGGACACTGATTTGTTCACTTTAATTGAAAAAACTTATGATAAGGTGGCTAGGGTTGTTAGGGACACTCAAGGAAATATACAGTTGACTATATCATCTGATGAAATCAGAAGGATCTTCAAGCTGACTAACACCTCTAAGAATATGGATGAAATTGATCTTGAGTACTTTAAAGAAGTATACCAAAATCAAAGAGACTACTACAGGGGTGAAGCATTGAAGGGGTATATCAATAAAATAGGGAACTTGGTTGTAGTAGGGCCTAGCACCCCAGAACCTTTCAAGTTGGGTCTTTCTAATGGCAAGGCCAGAAAGATGTACAGTGCTCTGTGCAATGTTTTGGGGATAGATGAAGATGTGGCAATGCCTGTCCATATAATGTTGATGGTTGTTCAAATTCTGCATCCCTACCTATCAGTAGTATTTGATTTTGCATCTTATATTGCTCAGGAGATGCATGAGGGTCTGGCAGGAATTCAGGAAAGAAACATACGTAAACCAATGGGATGGTTTTCCCTCATGATGCATATGTTCTTGTTCAACAATGCAGACTTCTTTGAGGAAGAAATGGAACTAGATAAATTCCAAGATGGTAAAGAATTGTCTGTTCAAATGTGGAGTGCAGATTTGTCATGGGATAGGAAGGGTGCTAGTTATGTGTATTTTGATAAGGTTTTTGCAACTAGACTCAAGTCACTACTGAGTAACCAGAAAGCTAGGGTCCATAATGAAATGATGAGGCTTTTAAGGCCTATGGAATATGCCCCAAAGCTAACAATTGCTCACAATTGGGGAGATATAGTTTTGTACCCTTTTTCTACAGTAATTAGGGTTTATGGTTTCAGAGGAATTCCTTATGCGCTACCCTACAAAGTCCCACTCAAGATTGGAGTAGCAAAAATTATAAGGCAATTAGGTGGGCTACAGGAAGAAGCCCTGACCGGAAAGATGAAGGGAAGTATCTTTCCTACCCTAACCAGAGCCCATCACTTCGTCATAACCAAAGGTGGGTGGACACAGTTTGACAAGTATTTTGAGCCCTATCATTTAGCCACATCTATGTCAAGATGTGAAGACAATGAAGATTTTATCATGGGTATGTTCAGGAAGAAGACTAAATGCTTGACATTAGATCATTAGTTCAACTACCCTGAGGATATTATCAGAAATATTTTTGACCTTGGTGTTTAGGAAGTCAGGAAGGAGAAATGGATGGCATACAAGAAGTCTTTGGACTTTGTATGAAATTTTGACAAGACTTATGATCTTTTCAAGGATTTTTTCCCATGGTCTTACAAAATTGACTCCATAATGAATCTTTTTGAGGGGATCATGCAAACCCTAAATGAGAAGAGGCAAAGAGCAGTTGAAAATGATCCAGAAAGGGCTCTTGCTATCCTGAATAAATTTCCACAGGGTAGAATAGTCCCACCAGGGGATTATGTAGTGTATAAAAGGAGAGGATACACTACTATTGCTCCTAAAGTTGACAAATCTCTTCAACACAAAGGAAAGAGGCTAGCAGATATTGATGCACAAAGGGTGGAAAAAAAAGAATAGAAGAGTGAATTATACTCTCCTTCACAATCCCCCATGCAGTATGATGATCAGGCCATCGTTGAGCAATTGGTAAAAATGAGGAATGCTGGTGAAGTCATTGTTACTTCTCAGGAGCTACAAGAAGGGATGCCAGAGGCCCCTAAACATACGGCAACTGACCTCACAGTGGCAAAGTTTTCTGGTAGAGAGTTAGACCCTATAACCAAGAAGGCTAGTGATGAATTTTTATCTGATGATAATTTCATTAAAACCAAGGTGTTCATTCAATTTATATGGAGGTGCCACATTGATGAATTCAATCACAAGTGCCAAAAGCTGCAAGAAGCTCAACCCAACTCTACCAAGGAGGATGTAGAGAAAGAAGTTAAGAAGGAGATGATATCAAATTTTGATAAGATCATCCCTGAAGAGGGTAGACAAATGATTAAAAAGTAGGGAGTTCTCATATTACCTCAATGGGATCTAGCAGATGTAGTGGTCTTTGATGTTGTTAGAAAGAAAGAAAAACCTATGAGCACTGTTGGGACATCAATTGGTCCCTATTTTAGTGAAGATCATGCAGCTCTAGCAATTTTGTCATTAAAGAAAAAGGACAAGAGGAGAATAAAGGAAGATGATGAGGTTGAAGATATAGGCAGTTTAACTGTGAAGAGGGTCGCTGACACCTTAGGAACCGAAGTTGTAAACCTTGTTGTTCAAATAGCTAATTTAAGCATGAAGGTAGCTGAGAGAGAAAAGGAGGCCTATACCAGCTTAAATGAGAAATATGAGTTTGTACTTAAAGCTTATAATGAGGAAAAGGTCAAATCCTTGATGAAAGATAACAGAATAGCAGAGCTGGAGGGTAAACAAAAGATTCAATTGGTGCCCCAATGGATAATTGCTTAGGAACCTCACCAACCCTCCTCCTCTATTCCTTTTGTAACATATCCTCCATCCCCTACACCTTTAAGTCTCACTACCCAAGAAGCCATTGATGCCAAAAGAGCAGAATTAGAGGCTGAGAAGAATAGATTGATCAGTGAGAGATCAAGGATACAAAAAGAGGGTAAAAGGGATCTTGAAGATTCCCCTGCATAGAAAGAGGCTGAGGAGTTGGTGAAACAAAAATGTTCTAATCAAATATTTTCCAACCTCAAAAGGTGTTCCAGTGAGGTCAACCTTTCTAACCTCTACCTACTGGGAAAGAAGATTGTAGGCATCATAAGCAAAAATGATGATGAAAAATAGCAGTGGGATTTGGTAATGAGTAACTGGAAATGGAAGGTAGCTCATGTCAAATCCTTTTACTCTCTCTCAAAGGAATAGAATAATATTGATATCATCCTGACAAGCACCCATAAATGTCTCAAATTGATGGTTAATTTGGACATCAAGAAGAGCATGGTCATAAAGAAGATCACAATTTTGAGAGAAGAGTTCTCTAGGGACCGATATGATATGTTTCCCAGCATGTTCAAAGAACATGGGAACATAAAGAATGAAGCCTTATGGCTAAGACAATTGAATGAAGCACTAACCAGTAGAACAAAAAGTATTGTTACATTGGCAAATACTGGCTGGTTTGTGTTAACTATTGATATTTTGAACAAAGCCAAGGCATTTTTTGAATCCTGGGAGGCAGAAGTTGAGAAAGCTAATGATGACTGGGAAGAGTTCAACAGCCAGAAAGATGAGGTCCTCAGTTTCAGTTGGCTGAGTGATGAGGTGTTCACTACATGGGTTAGCAAGTATGGTATAGTCACCCCGGTAGCATGAGACAGTAAACACAAAGGGGAAAGATAACACCAAAGAGGCTGAGAAATTTGAACAAATCAGATATTGGGGCTCTACATTAAAAAGAGGATGAATTCCAGATGACAAGGATCCAGCCACCTCAGATGAAACTTCAAGCATTCAAGAGTTCATAGAACAAAAGATTACATGGCTTATAGAAAAGATTGGTTATCCCATCTGCCTGAAATTTTGTCTCATTTGAAAACTGTATTTTGTCCTCTAGCCTAGTCATCCATAGCTTGTTGCATCCTTATTTTCCAAAAGGATTCCAAGATGACTGTGACTATCTATAAATATCAAGTTGTAATCTTGTAATAAGGATGGTAAAAATAAGACTACAAGGTAGATTACTGAATTGTGTTTGAATGTTGGTTTTAAGTCTTTTGAATGTACTGATATTCAAATTTACATTAATAAAATACAATGGAATCTCCATTTTGATATCAATGATGGCTTCTTGCATTTGCTATTAATTCTTGTATGTTCAATTTTTAAGGCATTTTGAGAATACTGGTTATGAGATAATCATGTTCTTGTCAGTGAGTTGCTTTCAAGGAGAGTTTTAAATCTTGCAAATAATTGCAAAGGGTTAGGGTTTATGCAGGGATTTGATACAAGGGTGTGAGGATGAGAGGATAGTTTGTAAGGCATTCTATTTTGGGTTCATTTGTATTTCCATTGATTATCTTTAATATATGTATGCTTTGTTTTGACTCTATCACCCATGATTAGGCACTGGTCAAAATGTTGATAAGTGGTTGTTATCATCAATTCAAATTTAATCAATATTTATATTTATGTTATTCCAAGTAGATGTCTAGTTAATTGCATTCAATACAATTCATCTTAGTGATTCCTTGAAAAGAAATCAATAGGTTAGCCTTCCTAGTTCTGAGAACCTAAAAAGAAGAAGGATTATAACTCCTTAATCCACTATGAGATTCTCTATCACTCAGTGAGTCTGTAAGTAGGTACACCCGCCTGGGTATGTGGAGCCCAAAGTGTAGAAGGATTTTCATCCTTGTTAATTATCTTTTTTCATGTATGAATCTGAGTTGGTAATAGAGGGTCAAGCATTTATTGTTGTTTTAGTTGATTCCTACAAGAAAAAGAGCTAAAAAATTGGCGGCTCTACTGGGGACTTGTAATGTTCTAAGAGTCATGATCATAAAAGCATTTGTCCTTACAATATTGAGAATTAGTTTGTTCTTCCTCATAATCATTAAAGCAATTTTATTCTGCTTATCTTCTACGACACATTGTTTGAAGGTCCTAATTCTAAAAATGATACAGATCTTGTCTCAGTTGGAATAGTTGATAACTCTTAAATATCTAATATGGTCCCTTGTCTATTTTCAAGAGGAAGTCCGTTGAATGGAAAAGATTTGTAGTTAGGGGAGTGAAAGATCATTTTCTTGAAGTTACCAGGTGAGGAATTATCAAGCCTAATCTATCTGCAAAGTTCCATTTTTGCTTATTGCTACAAGGGGAAATCTGAGATAGGAAAAGGTGTTTGATATCTATATATATTAATCCTCTGAAAAGAGGTGGCGACTCTAACTTCTGTGTATTCCAGTATTGCATAGTGTAACATTTGTTTGTTCTGTGAGATGAGCCGACAAAGAAATACTAGATCATATTCCAAAATGAATCCTGAAAAGGATCTGGGAGAAGAGATTCATATGCCTCAAAGTAAATAATGGTCCAAAAGAGGGGCATCTAAACATGATTCCCAACATGCCTCTGAAGGAAAAATGGATATTCCCATTCCAAAAAGGAATTCATCTTCATTTGAAGATGCAATTGCCAAGGGACCAGTTGATGTTTATAGAGCTAATACCAATTTTGATCCTTTTAGGGATGGGGAAAATACTGACATAGGTTTCTTTCCTACAGAAGAAAATCTTGCTCCACCAGAAGAGACCTCTGCTGCTGAAATAACATCATATGATTCTAATAAGTTGTAAGATGAGGTTGTGGCTTTGAAAAGAAAAAAGAAAGAACAAGAAAAGGAAATGGTTGAAGCAAAGGAAAAATGTGGGCAAAGGATATATGACTTATTATTGGAAAGAGAAGAACTCTTAGTTGAGACTAGAAGGAATGACCTTAAGAATAAAAGCCTGAATCAAGAAGTCAAAGGTTTGGATCCATAATTGTTTTGTACCCTCAATGATTTGAGAAACAAAGCCCTGAATAAAATCTCAAACCCTGACAAGGATGAGTTTGAGAAGGAAGGACCCGTTATTAGGCAGTTGTTCCCATATGAGAATGAGCGAAACATGAAACTCAAGGTAACTACTAAAGATGCCCCTAACAAAGGTAAGAAAAAGGCTATGGGTATCAGCATAAATGAGCCTAGGTAGAAAGTTTCTAACCTTAAAGGAATACCTCAAATTGATTTGGACATTGAACAAGCCAGGAAGGCTAAAGACGACTTGGAAAAACAACTAGAAAAGTTGGAATTGGAAGTTGTTGCAGCTGATATGAAGATGAAGATAGCCTTACTTCATGCCACCAATAATACTACTGCAAGTAGTTCTATGCATGTGAATTGAGGAGTAAAACAATTAAATCCATCTGCTGATCTAAATATGAATAATCAAGGTGGTGTTCCTAAGGTCCAAAAGTGTGGAAATAACCCAAATGTTCAAAACTCTGGTCCTAATGTAGCTACTCAACTTATGGGTCCTCACCCAAGTTTTCAAACTACCAAGCCCAAGCAGAGTGTTCCTCCACCTGTTCAACATCAAGGAGGAATAGCTAGACCAAATGCTAATAATGAGTTGGGGAATCTTCAAAGGAGGCCTGTCCACATGAATAGATACAGAGCTCTCTTCTTTGAAGGCATTCCTGGTCACCCTAATGTGATCCCCAATGAGGTAAGAGATAGGATCCCTAAGTTCATAGGAAATAATGTTGTTACTTGTGAATAGCATTTTAAATCTTTTGGTGGTAAGATAACTGACTTTGAAATTGAATATGAGGATGTTATTATGAAACTCTTTGTTCAATCTTTAATTGAAGATGCTAGGGATTGGTTCAGAAACTTACCTAATGATAGTATCACCTCTTGGGATGAATTTGTGAAGTCATTTAGGGAGAAGTATAAAGAGCATGTTAATTCTGGATACATGTTCAATGAATTTAATAACATCAAGAAGTTCCCAAATGAAAATATGGCTGATTTTAACAGTAGATTTCAAAAGGCCATGAACAAATTGTTCCAAGTTTTGAGATTAGATGAGGAAGTGTGCCTTACCACTTACATTAATGTTGTTGATGGAAAAATATCTTATCTTCTTAGATATAAAACCCAATTACTTTAAGGGATGCTTACAAGATAGCAATTGACATTGAGAGTAATAGGATAGCATCAGGGAAATTGGGGAAGAGAGAAGACAATAAACTTTGGAAAGAAAAGGGATCAGCCAATAAAAGTGTTAAAGAAGATGACACAGTAGACAAATTGGTGAGTGCAGTAAAAGACCTTTCTACCAAGATGGATAAGAATGATAGAGGAGGGTACCGATATAATAAGTACACTAACCAAAGATTTGACAGATAGCCTAACTTGAGAGATTATCCATACAAGACCAATTGGAATAATGGCAAACCTGTCCCTGAGGGGAAAGATAACCCAAAAACAAAAGAAACCCCAGATCCCCTAAAAAGGAACAATGTCAACTATGTTGAGAACACTCCCTGGTGTGATTCTTGCAATATGCCACACTCTTCCTCTCAATGTGTAGTAGCTCAGGCTTTGTTTGAACAAACAAAAGAAGGAGAGCAGGAAGGCCCTGCTATCAATATGTTCACAGTAAATAAACCATTTTCATGGCTCCCTGATATTGCCTCATCCTCTGATAATTCATGTTCAGAGGATAATTATTCTTTTACAAACCAGTTACAAAGTTCAACATATCAAAGTGATCAGGATGAGTATGTTTCATAGGCAACTATAAACACAGTGGTGATGATAGTTCACAATCTTATTTTAGGACTCCTACTGATGAAGAAAAAAGGTCCTTAATTGTTGCAGCAATTAATCAAGCAATAAATGCCTACAAATTAAGAAATAGAATAGTACAACCAGCTCAAGGCAAGTCTAGCCCTGTTTATGTTAGAAAAGACTCACCTCAAGTAAATGAAGATTTTTATCCTAAGAAAGATGACAAAGATGAATGTTGCAAACAAGTAGGATCTTCTCATGATCATATTAGGGAGGGGATATCAAAGGAAGAATTAGTACCAAATGAGAAACTTAGGATAATGGAGAAAGCAAATGATAATGCCCCTGAATCACCTCATTTTGACATGAAACATGCTTTGACCCAAATGAAAGTCTCGGTCCCACTTATGGAAATATTGAAAATAAAAGAGCATAAGGAAGTTTCTCTAGCATTATTAAAAGGAATAGATGATGTATATGTCCCTAATCATGAAGAGATACCTTTGACATTAAACAATGCTAAAGAAGATTGTCCATTAGTGAAAGGAAAAGGAAAGAGAAAGGAATTTTCTAACATTTGTATTGGAAATATAATAACCCAAGAACCATTGTCTATTGATCCATTCTATGTCACCTTAATGGTAAATAATTTATTGGTAAAAAATTGCATGATTGATTCTGGAGCAGCAGCAAATGTGATGTCCTATCATGTGATGAAAGAATTAGGCCTCCGGGTTACTACATCTGTTGGGAGCTGCTATGCCATGGATAACAGGGAAATTCCTATGATAGGAACATTGAAGGATATTGAAGTGAAAAAATTTTCTTTCCCTGAAGCAACTTATAGGATGGACATAGTGGTAGTGGATACTAAACCATATTATGGTATGATTTTATCAAGGCAATGGGTAGCAACAGTAGGAGGAAAGATGCAGTTGGATTTATCCTATGCAACTATCCCTATAAATGGGAATTAGGTCAAATTGTAAAGAGAACCCCGGTCATCTTTTATGGTTGAGGTGGTCTTACCTGATCAATTAAATTTTTGTGTGAATGTTGATATGGAAAATTTCATGGTTGAAGAAGTTAAGCCACAGCTAAAGAACACTGACCCAATTGTGGATGAATTGTTGTTGCAACAAAATGAGCTTTGGAAAATGTATTTTGACAGAGGATGTTCAAAAGAAGGATCTAGAGAAAGATTCTTGTTGATATCCCCATTAGGTATCACTTTCAAATATTCATTCATGTTAACTTTTCAATGCACAAACAATACTGCTGAATATGAGGCTGTAACCTTGGGAATGGATATTGCCATCAAGCATGGTATTAAACGTTTAAAAGCCCATAGAGATTCCCACTTAATTATATCTCAGATTAGGGGACATTATGCTGCTAAAGATGACAGATTAAAATTATATAAATATTTTGTCTGGGATAGGATGGAATTCTTTGATGGTTTCAATATATTATGGGTAGAAAGATCAAATAATATATAATGGCAGATTTCCTAGCAAGTCTTGCTCTAAAAAATAATGATGCTACTCTTACTGGCATGTCTATGGTTGAAATGAAAAGTAGGCCAGGAGTTCCTGACAATATTCATAATTGTCAAGTTTTTGAGGATGATGATGATATCCTCAAGTTTATCCAATGTATGGATCAATATGATGGCCAAAAGATTGATTGTGAATCTCTAGTGTCAATTGTGGACAATAAGGAATATATTTTTGATCAAGAAGTCATCCAATTGGATACTAACCACATTCCCAAGGGATTGGTTGAATTGGAAGGCATGTTCAGCATAAATGACAACTATATGACTTAGAAGTCCAATGCCAGAGTGGAAGACTTAGAGGAAATTAATTTGGGATCTGAAACATCTCCCCAATTAGTTTACATTGGCCAAAAATTGGACAGCAACGTGAGACAGAATTTGATAAATTTGTTGAAAAGGTACAAACATGTTTTTTCCTGGTCCTGTGATGATTTGAAAGCCTATAAAGAAGATTTATTTCAACATGATGTCCCTTTAAAAGAAGGCACTAAACCATTCAGACAAAAACAAAGGCCAATCAATCCATTACTGGCTATCAAGATGCAGACAAAACTGATGAAGCTAAGAGATGTAGGCATAATCAAGCCTATTAGACATTCATCTTGTGTTTCTAACTTAGTCCCTGTAAGAAAGAAAAATGGGGAGATAAGGTTGTGTGTTGATTCCAGAAATTTAAATGTAGCCTCCTTGAAAGATAACTAAGGACTACCCAACATGGAGGCTATGTTGCATAAATTCACTGGATGTGATTTGTTATCTATGATGGATGGATTCTCAAGGTACAATCAGGTGCTAGTTAAAGAATCTGAGCAATTCAAAACAGAATTTACTACCCCTTGGGGCACCTATGTATATGCTCGTATGTCATTTGGGCTAAAAAATGTTGGTGCAACTTTTCAAAGAGCTATGGATGTAGCCTTCAAATACCTCATAGATGTTCTAATGGTGGTATACCAAGATGATTTAATATATTTCTCAAAAAGAGCAGAGGATCATTGTAATCACTTGGAAAAGGTCATGGTAAAAGCACAAGAATATGGGGTGTCTCTGAATCCAAAAAAATGTCACTTTGTTGTTACTGAGGGGAAACTTTTGGGACACATAGTGTCAAAGGAAGGGGTGAGGATAGATCCTGAAATAGTTGAATCCATCCAAAAGGTACTTTCTCCCAAGAACTTGAAAGGTATACAATCATTTCTAGGGAAGATAAACTTTGTTAGGAGATTTATTGTCAACTTTACAGAACTGGTTAAACCTATTGTCAAATTGCTAAAGAAAAATGTGAAGTCTGAATGGGGCCAAGAGGCTCAGTTATTCTTTGAAAGAATAAAACAAGCTATTCAACAAGCACCATTCCTTGTGTCCCTTGATTACACTAAGCCCTTTTCTTTGTTTACTTTTGCCTCATTTCATACTATTGTAGCAATCTTATTGCAAAAAGATATTGAAGAATTTGAGCACCCCATCGCATTTTTTAGTAAATCATTGCAATCAGCTGAATTAAATTATTAGATGATGGAAAAACAAGCTTATGCTCTGGTGAAGGTAGTCAAGGCTTTCGGGCCTTATCTAGTGTGTGCAAAAGTAAAAGCCTATGCCCCTCATGCTGTTGTCAAAGATATCTTTGTTCAAAATGAAGTGAGAGGAAAAAGATGTAAATGGATAAACAAAGTCCAAGAATTTGACATAGAAATCCATATCACTAAATAGGTGAGGGGATTAGGGTTGGCTAAGTTGATGACAGAAGAAAATTTGGATTTGGTCCAAGTAAATGGTGTTGGTGTAAAAGAAAATTGCTTGACAAGTATTGAGATGCAACCCTGGTATACCAATATTGTTTATTTTCTGAAAAATGCTAAATATCCAGATAACTTGAATGATAACCAAAGGAGGAGTTTGAAGCTGCAATAACAAAAGTATGTTTTGTTGTAGGGTGATTTGTTTTGGAAAAAAAGAGATGGGATCTTTTTATTATGCCCTGAAAAAGGTTAATCAGAAAATGTATTGAAAGAAATGCATGCTGGAATGTGTGGAGGGCATTATTCTGCTAGAACAACAACCCACAAAATTTTGAGGGCTGGATATTATTGGCCTTGTGTTTTTCAAGATGCTCACACTTTTGTCAAGAAATGTGAGCCATGCCAGATATTTTCAAGCAAGATGAAATATTCAGGGGCATTGTTATTAAACTCAATAGTAGCAGAGGCTCCCTTTGCTATGTGGGGAATGGACTTTATAGGAGAATTTAATGAAAAATCAAGTGGAGGCCATGGATAGATTTTGCTAGCAATTGATTATTTCACAAAGTGGGTAGAGGCAATCCCAACTAAAAAGGCAACAAGTACTGTGGTTATTGATTTTTTCATGGATAATATAATTACAAGATTTGGTGTCCCCCTTAAATTGATAATGGATAATGCCATGTGCTTTAGGTCTGAAGAATTCACTGACTTTTGCTCTGATATGGGAATTTTTATGACCTATTCATCCCCATACCACCCTCAAGCTAATGGTCAAGAAGAATCTAGTAATAAAAGTATTTTTCAAATCTTAAAAAAGACCTTGGAGGGAAATAAGAAAACTTGGCATGTTAAATTGAAACTTGCCCTTTGGGCTGATAGGATTATTGTCAAGAAGGCCACTGGAAGGTCTCCTTTTGAATTGCTTTATGGTGTTCAGTCAAGAATGCCTATCAAAAACTTGTTCCCAATTTAAAAATTTATCCAAGATGATGAAATGGAAATTTTTGAACCCATGGAAGAAAGGATGGGTCAGTTGGTAGAATTGGATGAAATAAGTAGAGAAGGCTACAGAGAAAATATGAAACTACAGCAAAAAATGAAATACCTTTTTGACAGAAGGGCAGATGAGAGAAAGTTTCTACCTGGTGATTTTGTGTTGCAGTGGAATATTAGGGCTGAAGAGAAAGGAAAACACAAGAAGTTTGAATCACTATGGATAGGACATTTTACTATATCTCAGATCTTTGGAAAAGATTCTTATTTCCTCAAGAGTCTGGATGATGAAGAACAGGAATTGCCAGTGCATGGACAATTCCTAAAAAATTTCTTTAATTAACTTTTCTTCTCCATGCACATTAGTATGTAATATATGTATAGGTGTGTTTCCTTCATGTTGTGTGTTTATTTCCAATTTTAGGTTAGTCTGGTTTGTGGTCTGCTTCCCTAGAGATCTGTGCTTCTTGTTATAACCTGGTGTTTAAACATCCTTAGAGAGAGCCACAGTTGGTGCCATTTCCTTTTTAATTTGTGCCTTGTAATTTTCCTAAGGTCTTTTGTCATTGGTAGTGTCCAAGGCTTTGAAATTGAGATTAAAATTATTCTTATGCCTTTGCAAAGTTTTCCCAAACCCTTAACATAGTTGAAAATGGTGGAAAATGACTAAAAAACACTAATTATCTTGGTCGATTCTATTTTCATGTTACTTTTTCGGTCACTTAAGTCACCTAATGTCATGTGTCCATGTTAAATGGGTTTCTTTTTACAAAAATACTATGATTCCTAACCGCTCTAATAATTCCTAAGTCACGTCAAGAAATAATCCCTTTATGTCATTATCTTATGTGGTGAGCAAGTCAGTTTTGATCAGACGGTCGGCTTAATGGCTTAATCAAAAGATGCATGACATCTATCAAGCCAGAAATTAAGTGGTGGTGATGTGTGTCCTTGGTGGGGCCGAACAAGTCATAAAGGTTCTCAGTTAAACAGTGAGCAAGTATGAAAGAATCGAACAGACCGCTTAATGCAATAAAGGAAAAGTGCATGGCATCTAACAGGCAAGCGATTAAGCGGAGGTGAAACCTATCTAGGAAAGAGTATGGGTCCAGTCGCAGACAACATGGAGGATGTTAAAGCCCGAAAAGATCTAATGGTCAACTTAATGGCTTATGCCCAAGATGCACAAGATCTATCAGGTAAGCCATTAAGCGGTGATGACATCTGGCAGATGGTGGACCCAGACATTCAGAGGTGGCAAGAGCTTAAACCACAGTCAAGTTGTTTTAAATTCTATGGCTCACTTAATCGCTTAAAGGGAAGTGCACAACATCTAGTGAGTAAGAAATTAAGTGGTGGTGACATGTGTCCTCGATCGACAGTTGTTTTCAGGAAAATAAGATAGCCGTCAGATGCAGAGAATGATGTCCAGAATCAACAGCTCAAATTCAAAGTTGATAAAATATGTTGCAGAGAGTCCTTAAGCCACAAAATTGAAGCCTGTGAATTAATTAAAGAACGTGTGGCAACTCTAGTCGAATTCAATTTGAAAGATTGATTTGATTGAGGTCGTGGAATTGATTGAGTTGACTTGCAGTCACAATGATTCATCAAAATCATTCGAGCAAAGATGAGATTGCAAAGAAAATTGGCTTCACGCGACTTCTACGCAAAACGGGTAAGCTTACTGATTCACTAGCATTCAAATTGTGGTGGAATTTATAGTTCATAAAGGTTTTAGGACTTTGTCTCAAAATTTAAGTCTAGTGTTGAAATAAAAACCTTAGAATGGCCCCTAGTATTGAAGTTTTTGGAGAGGTTGATTACCAAAAATGAAATGTTAGGGAAGATTTGTTACAGCAATTGTCGCTGTCTTCAGGAGATGCCACCCAAATTAAAAAGGTAGTTCCACCACATCCCCATTTCAAAATTGGAGAAGGGTTATATGATCCTGGTAGATGGGAAAAAGATGCTAATACCAGTTTTGATGGCCTTACTTTGTTCAGAACGGCCTATAGCCAGAGGAATGCCCCTACCCCAAACTGTAATATTTGGGAGCTAGATGTGAGAAAACTGATAGCACCTAGTGTATTCATGGACACTGATTTGTTCACTTTAATTGCAAAAACTTATGATAAGGTGGCTAGGGTTGTTAGGGACACTCAGGGAAATGTACTGTTGATTGTATCATCTGATGAAACAGAAGGATCTTCAAGTTGACTGACACATCTGAGCATATGGATGAAATTGATCTTGATTACTTTAAATAAGTATACCAAAATCAAAGAGACTACTACAGGGGTGAAGCATTGAAGGAGTGTATCAATAAACTAGGGAACTTGGTTGTAGTAGGGCCTAGTACCCCAGAACCTTTCAAGTTGGATCTTTTTAATGGCAAGGCCAGAAAGATGTACAGTACTCTGTGTAATGTTTTGTGGATAGATAAAGATATGGCAATGTTTTTCCATATAATGTTGATGGTTGTTCAAATTCTACATCCCTACCTGTCAGTAGTAATTGATTTTGCATCTTATATTGCTCAAGAGATGCATGAGGGTCTGGCAAGAATTCTGGAAAGCAGCATACATAAACCAATGGGATGATATTCAATCATGATGCATATGTTCTTGTTCAACAATGCAGACTTCTTTGAGGAAGAAATGGAACTGGATAAATTCCAAGATGGTAAATAATTGTATGTTCAAATGTGGAGTGCAGATTTGTCATGGGATAGGAAGGGTGCTAGTTATGTGTATTTTGATAAGGTTTTTGCAACTAGACTCAAGTCACTGCTGAGTAACCAGAATGCTAGGGTCCATAATGAAATGATGAGGCTTTTAAGGCCTATGGAATATGCCCCAGAGCTAAAAATTTCTCACAATTGGGGAGATCTACTTTTGTACCCTTTTTCTACAGTAATTAGGGTTTATGGTTTCAGAGGAATTCCTTATGTGCTACCCTACAAAGTCCCACTCAAGATTGGAGTAGAAAAAATTATAAGGCAATTAGGTGGGCTACAGGAAGAATCCCTGACCAGAAAGATGAAGGGAAGTATCTTTCCTACCCTCACCAGAGCCCATCACTTCATCATATCCAAAGGTGGGTGGACACAGTTTGACAAGCATTTTGAGCCCTATCATTTAGCCACGTCTGTGTCAAGATGTGTAGACAATGAAGATTTTATCATGGGTATGTTTAGGAAGAGGACTAAATGCTTGACATTAGATCATCAGTTCAACTACCCTGAGGATATTATCAGAAATATTTTTGACCTTGGTGTTCAGGAAGTCAAGAAGGAGAAATGGATGGCATGCAAGAAGTCTTTGGACTTTGTATGAAATTTTGACAAGACTTATGATCCTTTAAAGGATTTTTTCCCATGGTCTTACAAAATTGACTCCCTAATGAATATTTTTGAGGGGATCATGCAAACCCTAAATGAGAAGAGGCAAAGAGCAATTGAAAATGATCCAGAAAGTGCTCTTGTTGTCCTGAATAAATTTCCACAGGGTAGAATAGTCCCACCAGGGGATTATGTAGTGTATAAAAGGAGAGGATACACTACTATTGCTCCTAAAGTTGACAAACCTCTTCAGTACAAAGGAAAGAGGCTAGCAGATATTGATGCACAAAGGGTGCAAAAAAAAGAACAGAAGAGTGAATTATACTCTCCTTCTTAATCCCCCATGTAGTATGATGATCAGGCCATCACTGAACAATTGGTCAAATTGAGGAATGTTGGTGAAGTGGTTGCTACTACTCAGGAGCTACAAGAAGGGATTCTAGAGGCCCCTAAACATACGAAAACTGACTTCACTGTGGCAAAGTTTACTAGTAGAGAGTTTGACCCTATAACCAAGCAGGCTAGTGATGAATTTTTATCTGATGATAATTTCATTAAAATCGGGGCGTTCATTCAATTTCTATGGAGGTGCCACATTGATGAATTCAATCACAAGTGCCAAAAGCTTCAAGAAGCTCAACCCAACTCTACCAAGGAGGATGTAGAGAAATAAGTTAAGAAGGAGATGATATCAAATTTTGATAAGAACACCCCTGAAGAGGGTAGACAAATTATTAAAAATCAGGGATTTCTCATATTACCTCAATGGAATCTAGTAGATGCAGTGGTCTTTGATGTTGTTAGAAAGCAAGAAAAACCTATGAGCACTGTTGGGACATCAATTGGTGCCCATTTTAGTGAAGATCATGCAGCTCTAAAAATTTGGTCATTAAAGAAAAAGGACAAGAGGAGAATAAAGGAAGATGATGAGGTTGAAGATACAGGCACTTTAATTGTGAAGAGGATTGTTGACACCTCAGGAACTGAAGCTGCAAACCTTGTTGTTCAAATAGCTAATTTAAGCATGAAGGTAGCTGAGAGAGAAAAGGAGGCCTATACCAGCTTAAATGAGAAATATGAGTTTGTACTTAAAGCTTATAATGAGGAAAATGTCAAATCCTTGATGAAAGATAACAGAATAGCAGAGCTGGAGGGTAAACAAAAGATTCAATTGGTGCCCCATGGGGTAATTTCTCAGGAACCTCACCAACCCTCCTCCTCTAGTCCATTTGTAACATATCCTCCATCCCTTGCACCTTTAAGTCCCACTACCCAAGAAGCCATTAATGCCAAAAGAGAAGAATTAGAGGCTAAGAAGAATAGATTGATCAGTGAGAGATCAAGACTAGAAAAAGAGGGTAAAAGGGATCTTGAAGATTCCCTTGCATACAAAGAGGCTAAGGAGTTGGTGAAACAAAAATGTTCTAATCAAATATTTTCCAACCTTAAAAGTTGTTCCAATGAGGTCAACCTTTCTAACCTCTACCTATTAGAAAAGAAGATTGCAGGGGTCATAAGAAAAAATGATGATGAAAAGGAGAAGTGGGATTTGGTAATGAGTAATTGGAAAGGGAAGGTAGCTCATGTCAAATCATTTTCCTCTCTCTCAAAGGAATAGAATAATATTGATATCATCCTGACAAGCACCCATAAATGTCTCAAATTGATGGTTAATTTGGAGATCCAGAAGAGCATGGTCATAAAGAAGATCACAATTTTGAGAGAAGAGTTCTTCAGGGACCGATATGATATGTTTCCCAACATGTTCAAAGAAGATGGGAACATAAAGAATGAAGCCTTATGGCTAAGACAATTGAATGAAGAACTAACTAGTAGGACAAAAAGTATTGTTACATTGGCAAATATTGGTTGGTTTGTGTTAACTATTGATATTTTGAACAAAGCCAAGGCATTTTTTGAATCCTGGGAGGCAGAAGTTGAGAAAGCTAATGATGACTAGGAAGAGTTCAATAGTCAGAAATATGAGGTCTTCAGTTTTAGTTGGCCGAGTGATGAGGTGTTCACCACATGGGTTAGCAAGTATGGTATAGTCACCCCGGTAGCATGAGATAGTCAACACAAAGGGGACAACTAACACCAAAGAGGTTGAGAAATTTGAACAAATCACATATTGGGGCTCTACATCAGCAAGAGGATGAATTCCAGATGACAAGGATCCAGCCACCTCAGATGCAACTTCAAGCATTCAGGCTGTTATAGAACAAAATATTACATGGCTTATAGAAAAGATTGGTTATCCCATCTGCCTGAAATATTGTCTCATCTGAAAACTGTATTTTGTCCTCTAGCCCAGTAATTCGTAGCTTTTTGCATCCTTGTTTTCCAAAAGGATTTCGAGATGACTGTGGCTAGCTATAAATATCAGGTTGTAATATTGTAATAAGGATGGTAAAAATAAGACTACAAGGTAGATTACTGAATTGTTTCTGAATGTTCGTTTTAAGTCTTTTGAATGTACTGATATTCAAATTTACATCAATAAAATACAATGGAATCTCCATTTTGATATCAATGATGTCTTCTTGCATTTTCTATTAATTCTTGTATGTTCAATTTGTAAGGCATTTTGAGTATACTAGTTATGAGATAATCATGTTCTTGTCTGTGATTTGCTTTCAAGGAGAGTTTTAAATCTTGCAGATAATTGCAGAGGGTTAGGGTTTATGCAAGGATTTGATACAAGGGTGTGAGGATGAGAGGATAGTTTGTAAGGAATTCTATTTGGGGTTCATTTGTATATCCATTTATTATCTTTAATATACGTATGCTCTATTTTGACTCTATCACCCATGATTAGGCACTGGTCAAAATGTTGATAAGTGGTTGTTATCATCAATTCAAATTTAATCAATCTTTATATTTTTGTTATTCCAAGTACATGTCTAGTTAATTGTATTCAATACAATTCATCTTAGTGATTCCTTGAAAAGAAATCAATAGGTTAGCCTTCCTAGTTCTGAGAACCTAAAAAGAAGAAGCATTATAAATCCTTAATCCACTGTGAGATTCTCTGTCATTCAGTGAGTCTATAAGTAGGTACACCCGCCTGGGTATGTGGAGCCCAAAGTGTAGAAGGATTTTCATCCTTGTTAATTAGCCTTGTTCATGTATGAATCTGAGTTGGGAATAGAGGGTCATGCATTTATTGTTGTTTTAGTTGATTCCTATAAGAAAAAGAGCTAACACACATATGGAGTGAACCGAACTTACATGATTTAGATCTGGCTGATCTAATTGTCCTATTGTTTTCTTCTAGTTGCTTTAGTAGTAGCTCGAATAGTTCCAGTTGAAGTCCCTTCTTCACAATCTTATAAGCAGTGTCAACTACTCCACATACTATGTTGTTAATTATGCTAGCTTGGAATATTTTGTACCCAATCACACATGCACCAAATTTCATCTTGGGGTCAGTGATTGTATTGAGTTTCAACCATCTTCTGTCCCATTTGGCTCCAGTTAGTTTTTCAATTTCAGGGCGTGAAGGATGCTTTAGGGATTTAGCCTTGTCGGTTATTGGATAACTAGTTACAGCATAAATCACATCCTTTGTGATCAGTTTTGGTTCATCCAACCACATTTTTCTATCATGTACCTGGCTAAGTACAATGCATATCCATTCGGTCTTGAACTCTCCTGGGAACAGTAGGGCATTGATTAACCCTTTCACCTCAATGTGCTTTTGTTCATCTTTTGGGTTTCCATCATTGCATAGCTTGTGGTAAGCTTCTTCAATCTCAAGATCTCCAATCTCTGCAACTTGGCAGTGGATGTATGCATGGATGTCTTCAACCAGCAAAACCCTAGGAGGTATACTTGAAAACATTCCCTTGTCATCGGGTTGAGCAGCAACCTCAGGGAAAAAATTATAGTCAGGCTCCTCATAGGTTGTGTTCTTAATCAGGTTGATCTTCTTGTCCTTTGTGTTCTTGATCTTTGAGACTCACGAGGTAGTTGCCATTGTTCATGAAATTACGGCTTCTTTGCAAATGGACTGTGTGCTCAGTGAGTCTAGATACTCACTTGATCTTCACTGTGGATGGTTGAAATCTATCAGAGTAGCCTTTGAATCTACTATGAATTGTTCTGCAATCTTTTCTCTCTTAGTTTCTTGTCTTCGCTCTGTTGTTTTCTCTTTTTCACTTGGTGAATGAATGAGCTCTTTGTTTCCCTGTTTATAGAAAATAACCTAAGTGGTGCATTGAATGCTTCAGCTACCACTTGGTTAATGAAAAAAATATTCTTGGGTATCATACCAAAGTCTTCATCCTCAATGAGTATACAACACTCGAGGTAAGTGACAACTTAGTTGTACTTTTCACATGTTCACCGACGGTGATCGGTTTATATTGTCAACTTGGTTGTTTTCATATGTACACCAACAATGCTCAGTATGTATTGACTGACAAGATTAGATTCACAAAATCATAACAAGTAATACCATAATGCATCTCCATTCATGCTAATTTGGCATATTATCAATGAATATTGGAACTCATGTAAAATATAATTTGTAGAGTGTCGTTCCATACTTACTTGTTTTGCTTAAGTAGGGGTGGTGAAATCACCAGATCCATTGGATGAGGTTTCACCTACTATGGTACTTGGTCCAGCATCATATTTTCTTGAAGCTTTCCTCCAAATTTTATTTCTCATTCTCTTTATATCTTCAATAGTGTTTCCATTTGCAAAACTGTTGTACTCTATCACTCGGTCTCTGCAGTCCTTTCTTAGGTGACCGACATTATGACAGTGTAAGCATTCCATTCCTAGGTTAGTCCAGTTCCTCAATATTTGTATCCATTTCCTCATGTAGTTTGAAGCTATGTGTCCATATTTACCACATGTTGTGCAATTTACCCATGTGTTGTAATCCCAAACATATGAGTTACCGACTCTTCTTAGTTTATAAGCATTTTCTTTCTCTTTAGGTTTTCATACTTGCTTTTTCTTTTTCCTACATTCATGAGATGTGCGGCCATGCATTTTGCAAGTAGGAAAATATTTTTCCATGTAGGATTCCTTCTTTGGTTTGTTCACCTTATATTTGCATTCATGTGCTTTTTTTCCATGCTTGTTATAGTTATAACAATTACCTATGAATGTAGAAGTAGATTTAGGAATACCTTTAGCTTTTCTCCTGTAAACATTTGATGTGTGGCCTGGTTTTCCACAATAATTGCATGATTGCTTCCTTGGTCTTGGATTTGTGTATATATTTCTTTGATCAACTCAGTTTGATGATTCTCCATGCTGGGTATACCCTAAACCGGTATTGTTTTTTATTCTTCTTTGTCCATTCAGAAAATCATCCATTCTTTTTGTGTTGTCTTCAGTTTTTTTTATCATATCATTATGTTGTTGTTGAATCCTTACTTCATGCTTCATTTTCTAATTGGCTTCTCTAATTTCACCAATAGCTTCCAATTTCCCATTTAGTTCTATGTTCACTCAGTTGGCCTCATGACTCATAAGAACTATTTTATTGGTGATCTCATGGTGATGTTATGTTAGTATTTGTATCTCAGTTTCTTTCTCTTGCATATTTTCAGTGATCTTCCTCTTGTCATCAATAGCTAAAGTTATTTCTTGTTCAGCTTGTCTAGCATTATTCATAACATCAATCATTCTTACCATCTATGTCTCTTGACCGATCTACAGTACCTTCACTTGTTCAGTAATATGTTGATTGATTTCATTAAGACTTGTAATGCTTCCTTCAGATGTGTCAGATGTATTACCAGATGCAGATCTTGATGAATCAAATAAATTAAGTATCTCTTATTCATGATAGTCAGTTTCATTGTAGCGAGATGACATGACTTTACTTTTAGCTGATAATTATTTCATATTATTTCTTTCTTCTTTGTATTTCTCAAAGAAAATCTGTATCTCTGACTTCTGATTTTCAATATTCTTATCAAGCTTATACCTTTCCATTGTATTATCTTCGCTCTTAAGTGATTAAACCTTCCAAATAAGATTTCTATCTCTGATACCAATTGTTGGAATAATGGAAGGGTGTGTATTGAGAGGGGAGGGGTGAATCAGTACCCTTAAAACATTTATCAATTAACCTTAGTAATCTTTTCTTGCATTACTAACCATATTGATTTTCTACCTTATGCATGTAATATCATAACATAAATGTAAGTGCATGTAAAAAATCATGAAAATTAGTTACACATGACACAATAATTGGTAATGCAGAAAACCCCTGTTAGAAGGTAAAAACTACGGTGGGGATGAAACCCACAAAGCTTCACTATCTACATAATGGAAGGTGCATGTTAAGGCTATGAGTGTGATCACTTCTAATGATCTTACCTTGTTAGGAGTAACATGTTAGACTTGTTAAGTCTACTCGGTTACGAGATTTTAGCAACACAATGTATGTGCGCACTCGGTTAAGAGATTTACAATAAGACTGTTAATTCCACCTTCTTGAAGGATTTCTTCTATTTTCTACAATTGTTAGAGAGTGGAAAAAAATACTTATGACCTGATAAATTTCAATCTTGAATTACTAAATACAGATCCTTTAAGTTCACAAAAATAATATCACCTTGTTGTGATGGATAATACCTCTATTCTGCTCGGTGGCCTTGAATCTAGTTCTTCGCAACTAAATTCTACCTTTTGTGTCCTTCTGCATGAAACTCTCTGCCTGATCCATAGATGTCTTCTCCAGCTATAATCATTATGTTCTTGATTGATTATACATCTATATATACAAAGTTTTTGACCTAATTAGGTTTCACACTTTACAAGAAAAAATCTATGACCAAAGGTTTACAACTTGACCTTGATTTCCTAGTTTGCATGTTTACAATCAGTTAAACTGATTAAAATAATTACTTATGCTTTACTTTATCCTCAAGAAATAGTTTTATAGCTAAGCATAAAGCTAATTTAAAACTAAAGTTCTTTAGCTGACGTGTATCTCAAATCCACTTTTCTCGAGAATAATCTTAGTAGACTGGTGCTCGAGTTACTCTGTAGACTGTGCTCTCAGTTTACTCTATGAACTGTCTGTCAGTTTACTCTTTGAAGTGTTTGTCTGTGATAGTGCTATCAGTGTTCACTAATTTTGGTGATCACTGTGCTAAGACATTTTCAATGACCTCTGGGTTTGACTATTTCAGTGACCTTTGTGCTTGACTGTTTTGGTGACCTTTGCACTTGACTATTTGTTGTCACTCGGTGATCATGTAACCGATGGTTCAAAAACTATTTCCTTGTATACTAATGACAAATTATGATCCTTTTTAAGGATTATCACACAACAATTAAATAAACAAAAAATTGCAAGAACAGAACAATGGAAAAAACATAAACACTTTCCTTCTTTCTATTATATTCAATGAAATGACATTACAATATTCAAAGAAGTAATATGCTACAACCACATGGGTATTTTCATTACAATAATATGCAAGATAGAGCCACAATCTACACTTTTTGGAACTGAACCCTAAAACACCCTTTCTTCCCTATATAAGTAGTGCAATAAACTGCCTCAAAAGATTCTAAAAAGTGAATTTTCCCATTTTAGCACCCAAAGGTTCAATTTCTTTCCTTAAGTTATTTTCTCCCTCTTCCTTTTGTATTGAAACTTGAGCCTTGATGGCCCAACTTCTGAAAACCATAACTTCTGAATCGTTGAGTTGATTTGGGTATCATAACCCCATTTCAAAAACCTCTTGAAGTGCTCTACAACCTTAGGCTCACAAAACTCTAGTCAATCAAAGTTTTACCCCCTTTCAGAGCCTCTAAGGCCTTTAAATCAAAGTTCAAAATATTTGTACCACCTCGCCAAAACAAAATTTTTAATATCTTCAAAACTAGACTTGAGCTTGCGATGAAACTTTACCATCAAGCTTATTTGTCCAAAATGAACTCCAGGGAAGAAATTGGAACAATCTATGCTCAAATGAAAAACTTACTCAAAATAGTAAACTTGCCAAAAATAGTAACCTTGTCCAAAGATAGTTGTTATTGAAAAACTAAACTCCTGGCATTGATTTGTTGGAAAGATTGCTACAATGTAGACAATTGTTATTTTTTCATTGATGTCAAACCTTAACTGGTGAGACTATTGTTGTATATTTGAGTACCATATCTATTTATTGATGAAGATTTGAAGAATAGGATAGCAAGAAGATGAAGGAAATGGTTGAGTTATGAGTATACACTAGGGTACTTGATCATTCGGAACTTTGGCAAAGTGATATGTTATTTATCTTTCACTGACAGTTCACTAGAAGGTCGATGTCAAGAAAAGAAAAGTTGATGCCGAGCAAAGCTGAAGGTGATGCCGAGAAAAGCAAAGATGATGTTGAGTGCTAGTGAAATGCTGAGGGAGACAGAGGAAGCTGAGCATCAGTATTTTATTAATTGATGAGTTTTGAAGGAACCATAAACCTGATCAAATCATAGGATCAAAGGATTCTACAGTTATGACAAGAGGCAAATTAAGAGAAGCCACATGTTTTCTATGTGACTTTGAGCCTAAGACAGTAAAAGATGCTTTAGACAATGAAGATTGGATTCAAGCCATGAATGAAAAGATAGACCATATTGAAAAGAACAAGACATGGACACAAGTACCAAGACCTCACAACAAAAATGTAATTGGTACAAAGTGGGTATTCAGAAACAAGTTGAATGAACATGGAGAGGTAACAAGGAATAAATCAAGACTGGTATGCAAAGGTTATGCAGAAGAGGAAGGAATTGACTATGGAGAGACATTTGCCCCAGTTGCAAGATTGGAGAGTGTGAGAATTCTACTTGCATATGCAGCCTACAAAGGATTTAAAGTATATCAAATGGATGTGAAGTCAACATTTCTAAATGGGATATTAGAAGAGGAAGTATTTAGTGAACAAGTTGATGGATTTTTTGACCCAAGCAAGAGGAACATGGTTTGCAGACTGCACAAGGCATTATATGGACTGAAACAAGCACCCAGAGCATGGTATGAAAGATTGCACAATTACCTGATGAAGATTGGATTTGAAATAACAAATGACAACAACAATCTGTATTTGAAAATAGAGCAAGGTAAAGGAATTTTATTGGCTGAAATTTTTGTTGATGAGATCATATTCAGTGGACAAGATATGATATGTAAAGCATTTTCAAAAGAGATGCAAACTGAATTTGAAATGTCTATGTTTGGTGAGCTAAAATTCTTTGTTGAATTACAAATACATCAAATGAAGAATGGTATCTATATTACTCAATAAAAATATGTCAAGGAGATACTGAAAACTTTTGGTATGGAAGATTCAAAACCAATGAGTACACCCATGGCTACAGGACAAAAGTTGACAAAGAATGATGATACAAAAGAGGTAAATCAAACACTGTACAGATCAATGATTGGTAAGCTACAATATGTTGTACACAGTAGACCTAATATTGCATTAGTTGTTGGAATTGTTGCTAGATTTTTTGCTAATCCAAAAGAGACACATATAATTGCAAGTAAAAGAATTCTGAGATATTTGAAAGGTACAGAAGATTATGGCCTATATTACAAAAGGAATGACAAGTTTGAACTCAGAGTCTATATTGATTCTGACTAGGTTGGTAATGTGGATGATAGAAAAAGCACCACAGGAGGGGCATTTCTATTGGGGAAAAGATTAATTTCCTGGACAGGCAAGAAACAGAATTGCACCTCACAATCCCTAGCTGAAGTTGAGTATGTGGCAGCAGCAGTTAATTGTTCAAACATTGTGTGGTTGAAGATAGTACTAAAAGGTATGAAGGAGGAGATCACAGAACTAGTTATCATGTATTGTGATAACACGAGTGCCATTAATATTTCTAAAAATCTTGTAATGCACTCTAAGACAAAACATATAGCTATCAAGTATCATTACTTGAAGGAGCTACTTTAGAAGAAGGAAGTGAGACTGGAATATGTGAAGACTAAGGAACAGTTGGTAGACATATTTACAAAAGCATTGCCCAAGGATGCTCATGAGTATCTAAGAGGTAAATTGGGGGTGATTCCCCTAGCAGAGGCTAACTATTTATGAATGGCATTGTTGCATCAAATTTTTTAATCAGAACACTTGACACATTGATGCACAGTGAATCATATTTTTAGGATGTTGCCTAAAAACTGTGAAGTAGAAGAGAAGAACAGAAAAATAAGATCAATCATAAAAAAAGATGACAGGAACAACATGATACAAAGATTAGAACAAGATGAATCTACATAATGAAGATGTCAACATCTTTGGCATTGTTGTCAAAGAGGGAGAAGATTGCTAAAATAAATGATTGATAAACACAACTGAAAGAGAGAGATGAATAGACACAGAAAGATATCAGTGTGATTACAGAAATGGAGGGAGTAATATTTTACAGATGAGAATCAGAATGAAGCTAAAGATATTAATGAAGATTTGTTCATATCAGGAACACACACACTTTTTGGATTGTTTGGTAACTTTAGTTGGAAATTATTGTTTTACAGTTTAGTGTTGCCATCAATGCCAAAGAGGGAGATTGTTGGAAAGATTTCTACAATATAGACAATTGTTATTTTTTCATTGATCTCAAACAATAACTGGTGAGACTATTGTTGTATGTTTGAGTACCATATCTATTGATTGATGAAGATTTGAAGAATAGCATAACAAGCAGACCAAGGAAATGGTTGAGTTATGAGTATACACCAGGGTACTTGATCATTTGGCACTTTGGAAAGGTGATATGTTGTTTATCTTTCACTAGAAGTTCACTGGAAGGTCGATTTAGAGCAAAGCAAAGTTGATGCCAAGAAAAGCGGAAGGTGATGCCGAGAAAAGCAAAGATGATCTCGAGCGACAGTGAAATGCTGAGCGAGACAGAGGAAGCTGAGCAGTAGTATTTTATTAATTGATGAGATTTGAGATTTGAGTATTGCTTGTATAGCTGTAGACAAAGAAAAACCATATCCCCAACTTGAAATGAGCACTCAAAATAGTGTTGATCTGCTTGGTGTTTCATTCAATTATGGGCCATGTGAAGATTATCCTGTAAGGTGCAAAGAATCTGATCCCTGGTGCGGAGAACTATGTCAACTGCCTGGACTGGTGAGCTGCTGGGAGTGTAGGGAAGGAGCACTGGAGGTGCCTGACCATAAACTACTTCATATGGAGTCATTTTAGAGGCAGTGTGGTAGGAGGTATTGTACCACCATTCAGCTAAAGGAAGCCACTTGGCCCACTGATGTTTTTGTTCAGAAGTGAAGCAGTGAAGATAAGTTTCCAAGCATTTGTTGACAATTTTAGTCTGACCATCGGTTTATGGGTGATAGCCCAAACTCATCTTCAATTTGGTTCCATTTTTCTAAAATAGTTCAGTCCAAAAATGACTGGTAAAAGTTGCATCACGATCTGAGACAATGGAAGAAGGGAGGCCATGAAGATGGAAGATATGGTCCATGAAGTTTTGTGCAACTGAGGAGGCAGTATAGGGGTGGTTGAGGGCACAAAAATTACTATATTTAGAGAGACAATCAACCACAACCAAGATCACTATCTTACTGCCTGATTTAGGAAGCCCTTCAATGAAATCCATAGAAATATCAGTCCAAATCTGTGTAGGGATGGGCAATGGTTCTAGCAAGCCAGGAAGGAGGGTCGTTTCACCCTTGTGGCGTTGGCAAGTATCACATTCAGCCACCATCTATTGAATCATCTGTTTCATTCATTTCCAAAAGAATTTTCACCTTGCCCGCTCATAAGTTTTGAGGAATCCCAAGTGCCCTGCCGAAGGAGAAGCATGGAGCTCATAAAAAATAGCCTGTTGTAGATCTGGGTTCTGAGGAAGCACTAGATGGCCCTTGTATCAGAGAGAAGCACCATCCCAAGAGTAATGTGGTATAGCAGAAGGATTATTGGCCAGCTGGTGAATGATTTGAGATAAAGAAGAGTCACTGACATAGCCCTACTGAACAGATGCTAACCAATTGGGAATTGGCATAGAAATAGCTAAAAGGGAAGCTTGATCATCAAATGTGTGAGAAAGAGCATCT